>JABFAF010278719.1:0-25013 GCA_013677275.1 Gossypium schwendimanii
AAAAAAAAAAAGAAAGAAACTCCTTTGGACTTTTCCTTTTACTGCTTGCAATTTTTTTATGTTTGCCTGAATCTGCTTTTTGCTCTTGTATTTTTAAGTAATGTTTGTACAAAAACAGGGGAAGAAGAAGACCCCCAAAATGATAGCCAAGTTCGGCTTTTATACATCCTTCTATCATTGGTGCTGTCGCTTCCTTTTAATTGCTTGCAGGTAGTCGATGGCGAGGCAATGGCGGTGGGTCGGTGGCAGAGGCAAGTGCACCACTTGCTGTTGACGCGACAGGTGCGGCGGCACTAGACTGAAACCTTAGTTTGACTCCTTGCTGGGTCTGGGGTTATTTGGGCTTAGTCTTTTAGTTCGGGCCCCGGGTTGTAATTGGGTTTTGGGTAGATTTTAGGTGGGTTTGTAATGGGCCAGGTCTGTTTTTTTGGTCCCGGGCAAATATTGGGCTGTACAATTGTCATCCTGTATTTTCTTTTTCCTTGAATAAAAATGGTATATTGACAACTCCTTGAATCTCAGCAACATAGAACTTGGACACTTATCCCCTAGTCTTTTGAGTTGCCTTAAACTTATGATCCTGTGAATTTGTACCTGCTAATTTATGCCCCCTACTCGAACTGAATGGGGGGGGGGCAGTATTATAAGAGGAAGTAGGACCTGTACTGTACATGCATTCTCTTTCAATTATGAAGAGGATTATAATATGGAAAATTATTTATCGATGCTAAGGTTATTACAGAGATGGCCAAGTTCAGGTCTTGCAACCATCCAAGATGTGAATTTTGTCTCATTTGGAGATGTGCAGTACAGGTAAGATCGGAATGTGATGAGGAAAAAGTAACGCCTGCAAATGAACAAATACTAGGCGTCATAATGTTAAATCATCAAAATAAGGAACTTCCTCAATCTAGCATACTATAATTTTCAAAATCGTAAATGAAGGAAAAAGGATCCACTCTAGGCACCGTCAAGTTTAATTGGCAATAATTAACTAAAGAGTACCGCGACCTTGAAGCTGGACCCATCAATCACAAAGGCACACTAGTGAGCATGCCACTCAGTGAATGCAGTAAAATCAAGATGCTTATAACTAACCTTAAAGCCTTGATGCCCATATCCATTAGGTATGCTTGATGCTCATCGTCATCATGGGGAACCTGCTCAAGTTCCTTACTATAATGAAGGATATCATCTCGTAAATGCCCTGCACCAGCACACCTTCACAAAAATGGAAGAAGCTCAGCACCATTAAAGGTAAACAGAGCCAAGATGTTGCTGGTTAAACAATTTGGGGGGATAAAAAAATTTCATTGCCCAAAAATATGAAACAAGCTAAAAGCAATGGAAAAAAAAGCAACAGGAGGTCATGTAGATAAATATTCATTCCAATTCTTTGAAGATTTAAATAAAGGGACGAGAAAAAGAAATGAGACGCACCTTTCAATAATGATATCAACATCTGCTTTGCTTTTCGGACCATGTATGAGAACTCTTGTAAGGCTTAGTATGTCACGATAATCACCCATCCTTCGTGCTTCTTCTTCAGAAGTCTGAAGTGACATGCTTTCTTCAGGTGGAGAATGTAGATGAGCATCAGCCAATGATTGTGTAACATTGGATGTCCCGTAGTTCACCTCTGCATCAAGTCTGCAGCAGATAATTGCCATTCCATATGCAACTCCGCCAAACCCAGTATGTGATACATAAAGGTAACACCCGGAGGAGCTGTAGAAGACATCATTCCAGCTTCAGAAAAAATGATTTAATTCAAAGGAACTGCTTTAGAACATATCCACGACTACAGTTCCTTCTCTTTGGTTAAAATAAAATCTTTACCTCAAAGTCCCCATAAGCAATAACAAAGAAAATAGCTTTCCAAATTCATGGTATCATAATAAGGAGAAAAAAAATGCTGTTGAGCTTTTTTGAAACTACAATAGTAAGGGTATTTTAGTTGACAGTAGCAATTTCTTAACAAAATTATGGCAGTTCAGTGTTTATTGTCTTCCCCCACTTTGAAAGAAATTCTGTATATCAGGCTGATGAAATTATCTCTTCATATAGACAAACTTATGTAGAACCAGATGCAAACAAAGCTTCGTATAAATAACTTCAAAAGAATGATGAATGACACATTATCTAGATATACTTACTCATCTTTACAGCTCTGGATTTCATCCACATCAGAAGCTAAAGCCTCCCTCTCTCTAGTTAATGGTATCCTCTTATATACTATATTATACCCTTCATCTTTTAGAGTAGCATATACTTCAGCAGGTGTCTTCACATCATCAGCAAAGATATTTTCCCAGTACCCTACAACACTGGACTGATTTGATGATGGGTTATATTCTTCACGATGCAGAAGCATTTGACCACCAGACTGTCTAACCTCAGACAATATATCTTCCTTTAGCCGTGCTTCCATATGTTCCACCTGCATTATGACCATAATGCAAGAAGCTAACTTAAATATTTGGTGCTAAATAACTAATCGCAAACAGCAAACCACTTCATGGATGACATACCACAGGGCCAGTAATTCCAACATGCTTTAGGGTCTCAACAGGTTTATTTAATTCTCTCAGTACAAATGGTGTGCCATTAATGTACACAACTGCCTCTTCTCTCAGATCAGTTACCACCACTTTCTGACCAGAAAATCCTGCATTGACCTTGGCACCAAGATATGCCAGCATCTCTTTAGCACCAATAATTGTTGGAGTAGCCATGCTATAAACAGGGTATCCATCCACCTGGAACAAATAGGTTCAGAGGCATATAATATAAGGGTTTTGCAAAGGAGTGACACCAATAGGATAAGAGGCACTAACTAAACTACGTGTGTTGAATGCAAGCCTAATTATTGACGAAATTCAATCTGATACAAGTGAAAAAAATCAAGAAAAGGAAAGCCATATTTCCATTTACCATATAAAAAGTTTTTTGACACAATTTGATGAACCGCGTCGAGTAAGACATTACATATCTCATTCCAGTAAACTTTGAAATGGACTCTTGGAAAGGTAAATATTCACTTCAAATCTTCAATGCATCAGGTAGATTTAACAGGAAATACCTATCTCATGGACAACATTTATTACAAAAAGATAACTTTTAAAACATCTATTGAATATACTAAATATATCCAACTCCAAGGTAGAAGGACCTAAATAAGATGGCCTTAACTTATGCATACAACTCAAGAAAGTAATTTTTCTTTTTTTAACATACCTTAAACACATGTGGTGCACCACGAATTTGGATGTGGCTGGAAGTTCTCTGACCAGGAAAGAAGTACATTTTAAGTATAGAACCTTTTCCTAAAACAGAACCATTGCGTGCCTTCACAATGGCCTCCATGACAGCATCACCATGCTGTGATTCAAGTGATGCTCTCAACTCCTCCTGCATTATAAAAAACCAAAATTTGTTACAAAAGTATATTTAAAAGAAAAAAAATTAGAAAATGTAAAAATACAACAATCTTAGAAACAATGTATTCATTAAGCCTTTAGCTAGATTCTAGACACAGAATAAGATTTACAGGAACAGTGAAAAATCGCCCAGGCCTTAATCTTATACTCGATTTCATTGCTAGGATCTCTGGTCTCTGATGCAACCAATCCTCAAATGTCATCAAGCATTCTCCTTGTCCGCAAAACCCATCAAATGCTTCACTTCCAAGATATGCAGCGAAGGCAATTAAACAAAAGTACCGCTCCAAGTACTCAGCTCCACGGTTCAGTGCTACTCTCCTCACCCTTGGCTCAACATGCTGTTGGTTGAATACTTTCCTGTATTGAAGAACTGCTTGTCGTATGTTCTGTAGTGCTGAACATCTATCAATGATTGCATCTAGGGCCTCACGGCACTCCACTCCATTATCAAATAATCTTGTTATCTTCCACAACAGTAGGATATCATCAATGCCAAATGCACGGCCATGCTCATTTTTAGTTCTTACTTTAACAGTGCTAGAGGTCAATCTAGTGGCATCACTTCTAATTTCTTCACCACTTGAGGAGCTCCCATCTGGATGTTCATGGTTCATCTCATCAAGCAGAACTTTAATTGGTCTCCCATTATCAATTCGAAGCTTCACAAGGCAAGCTATTACAGTACCAGTTGTTGTCCTCCCTCTTCCCATCTATGAAAAGAAAGGGACAATCACATTCAGGAGAGAATGGGGAAAAAGGCAAATAGAGAAACTTAATAAGCCTCTCAAATCCATATAGTACGTCAAAACAATTTTTAAAATGAAATACCTGGCAATTGAATACAAAAGCAGTATGCTCTGAAGCAGAAGCAATGTTTTTAGCCACTGTATCAAAGTCAGAACTTTTGGGAGCTTTGCCATCTGTAATGGGCACACGTGCATATTTAATAGGAAAACCATCATCCTCTAAGCATTTAAAAACCTCTAATGGAGTTCGTACAGAATCAGAGTTGACATGCTCCCAAGCATCAAATATTTGCCCATCATCTGTCTCATGAATGACCATTATAGCACCCTCATAGCGTTTAGCTTCTCGCAGGATGTCTTCCTTCAGTCGAGCTTCCATTCTTTCCACTCTCTCACGATCAATTCCCTGTATGGAGATATCGATTTAGACTCCAGCAACCACTGCCAATCAATTTCTATATCAATTGAATGGAGATATCAACTTTCTCCACTCTTTTTGAAATACCCATGTTTATTTCATATATAACTGCCAATATTTCAATCAAATACTGCCAATCAAATTATTATATTCCTGGCATACACAATTCTGATTAGTCCATTCTATAGGATAGTCCATGTGGTTTTTACTGCCTTTTGGACAAAATAAAATAAATGTCTCCACCATCTCATGATGACATATAAATGCATAAGTTAGCGTCAGCATCCTAGTATCTAAGAATTTTTCTGATCTAACTGTTTTTATAACATGCTTAGCCTATTTCTCAAATATTACTATAGAAAAATAAAACTGCAATAAACAGTCGAGACAGTTGCGTATTGCATGCTTCAACAAAGTGCCTTTTCCCTTGCGAGCCCACTTCATTTTTTAGAAAAATGTTACCAAGCAACATGGATATGGATCAACTAATTTTCTTTCTACACATATACTAATATATGATGGAAATGAGTGATAAATCAGAACTGATGCTTCAGTAAGCTCAATAACTCGTACTATAATGTGTGAGAAACATCTCAACTAGAGATCCTTTTGTCCCATAGCTACTCCACAAGATCCTGAACAAAATTGTAACAGATATAACAATAAGTAGACATAATTTACCGTGTACTCCAACATGTTTTTATAGGGCCTTTCAACCTCACGGAGAACAAATGGCTTTCCATTAATGTAGATGACAGGTTCTTCCCGCATATTGTGCCAAAAAACAGGACGACCACCTTTGGAGCTGCCAATCCTTTGAATGACAGATCGAATTCCATCAATAGTTGGATTTGCAACTCCATAAACTGGAAACCCAGGGACCTCTCTGAAATTAGGAGCACCCTCTACTCTCTCTGGTAAGCTTGCATTTTGACAACCAGGACAGTGGTCACTTTTTAGGACAGTCTGGCTCCCGAGAACCTCCCCATTCCTCAGAGCAGCAACTACACCCACTTCATGAGGGCGACCATCAGCAGATTCAACAACCATTGTCAAAGATGGGTTCAGACTTGCATAACCAAGTGCACCCATAGGATCTCTCCGAAGCAACCTGAGCCAATACATTGTCAATTAATGCATGCACTAACGCACATTCCATATTTGGGTTGTTTTCTTTTAAAAATGAATTTGAAATCAAATTTAGCATTGCATTGAGAATAAGAAAATAAACATTCACAATGAGTCAAGTTTAGCATTCATCCAAAATAATTTTCTAAGCATACTAAGTTGCTATGAATGCATTTATGCTTCTTCATTCCTTCACTAAAGCATCTCTTCAAGATATAGGTTGGGAAAGCTGCTGCTACTCGTTCTATGTTCTATTATAACGAAACTGTTTTTCTACTTGGGCCTTGAATAGGTTTCATTTGTGTTGAGATTGAATCTGGCATATAACAAAACTGTTTGGGGCTGCAATTAATTCTGGGTAAAAGTAGATTGGCCTTTAAGCTAATAGGTGATTTGGACAGTTGTTGAATAAAATCATTCATTGGACAAGGCTATGCAGACGTAGAACTATTGTGTCTGAATTGCATTAAAAAAGATCAGTTGTGCCGATTCTTTTCGGCTCTTTCTTTTTTGTTGCTTGTTTTCATTCTAACTACTGTTACAACAAACGTCAAGCAAAATTAATTCATCATATCTGCAGACTAATTATTTTTTACTTGGTTAATTTATCAAGCAAAATTAACTACAGCTCTCAAGCTAGACGAGTTAATAGGCTCACTCCAAACCTTTGAGGAGCTGAATATGGATGAAGCAAAACGTGACAAAATGGGTTTGCAAAAGAACGTAGCGTTCATTGCTCAAAAGGTTATTCCAACAGTGAAACAAACAATAGAGGACATTGATGAGATAAAAAAGATATTGGTCTTGCTCAGCAAAAGCATGAAGAGGATCACCAACAACTACAAATCTTATTAATAGAATGCCCAGTAAAACTCTAAACTAAAGAACTTTTTTTCAATCTTTTTAAAGATAGTTTTCCCAACTCTAAATTGATCACAGATTTACTGAGTGTAGTGTTTTTGTTCATCTTCACAACCAGGGTAAACTAGATCCTAGAGCAAAAAAATGTGTCTTTGTTGGGTATGCTTCTAATAAAAAGGATTACAAATGTTATGATCCGATTGATAGGAAGATTATGGTTACCATGGATGTCAAATTTTTGAAACATAATCTTACTTTGATTCTAATATTTAAGCAGGGAATTATTATAAGGAAGATTCAATAATTGATTAAGAGAAGACTAGGAACATACAACATAAGGGTTCTAATAATGGAGAAGGTGAATTTATGATCGACACAAAAATTAATAATGTTAATATTGTTAATAAAAAGGAGTATGAATGTGTAGAGTCTGATCATGAAAACAGGAAAGAAACAAAGTTGTTGATTTACTCAAGAAGAAACCGAAATCAAGAAGGTGGAATCCACCAAGATTCATCACCAAGAATCCAACCCGAAGGATATTGTCAAAAGTCTAGGTAAAACTCGTAATCTGACCAATAAATTTTCTAGTCTAGATATTCTAATTGCTAAAAGAAAATGTGTTAGAAATGCTATCAAATATCTCATGTCTAAATTTGTCTCCTATAAAGCCTTGTTTTCGACATTCTTAGCCTTTGTTTCATGTCTCAATACTGTAGAAATAACAAAAAATGTCAAAGATGCTTTACAGGTTTCTAAATGGAAGGAGACTGTTTTAGAGGAGATGCGTGCTCTTGAAAAAACAGATACATGAGAAATAGTGGAATTACCTGTAAGAAAGAAAACAATGGGTTGTAAATTGGTGTTCACAACCAAATTCAGATCGAATGGATCTTTAGACAGATACAAAGCTCGACTGGTGGCTAAAGGGTACACTCAAACATACGGGATAGACTATCTTGAGACATTTCCTCCAGTAACTAAGTTAAATTCTGTTAGAGTTGTTTTATCTATTGTTGTTAATCTTGATTGGTCTTTACAACAGCAATGTGAAGAATGTTTTCCTAAATGGGAAATTGAAGAAGATGTTTACATGAATCCTCCTCCAAGTTTTGAAGAAAAATTTGGGACTCAAGTATGTAAGCTCAGAAAATCTTTGTATGGTCTAAAGCAGTCTCCTCAAGCTTGGTTCGAAAGGTTCACTTTGGTTGTTAAAAAATAAGGTTACTCATAAGGGCAAGCTAATCACACAATGTTCTATCGACACTCACAAAGAGGTAGAATAACAGTTATTATAGTTTATGTCGATGATATCATTCTTACAGGAGATGATGTGGATGAAATAAGGCGACTTAAGAGCATCTACCATTGGAGTTTGAGATCAAAGACTCAAATCCTTTAAAATACTTCATTGGAATGGAAGTTACTCGATCAAAGAAGGGTCTTGTGGTCTTTCAGAAAAAATATGTGATTGGTCTTTTAAAGGAGACTGGGATGAGTGGTTGCCGACCAGTTGACACACCAATTGATCCAAATGTAAAATTCGGAAATAAAGAAGGAAGATCAATTGATAAAGCGCAATACTAGAGATTAGTTGGTAAGTTAATCTACTTATCACATACAAGGACAGACATAGCTTTTGCAGTAAGCTTAGTGAGTCAATTTATGCACTCCCTAATGGAGGAATATGAACAAGCAGTGTTTCGGATTCTGAGATACTTGAAGAGTTTACCTGACAAGGGCTTATTTTTCAAGAAATCCGAATAAAGAGGAATTGAAGCTTATACAGATGCAAACTGGATAGACTCAGTAACAGATAGAATATCTACATCAGGGTACTGTACATTTGTTTGGGGAAACTTTGTGACTTGACAAAGCAAAAAACAAAGTGTTGTAACAAGAAGTAGTGTAGAGGGTGAGTTTAGATCAATGGCTTAAGGAATTTGTGAAATGATGTGGTTAAAAAAAATTATGGAAGAGCTAAGGAAACCAATAACTTCACCAATGAAGTTGTACTATGATAGCAAAGTTGTCAATAGCATTGCTCACAACCCAATCCAGCATGACAGAACTAAACATGTTGAGATTGATAGACACTTTATCAAGAAGATGATTGAAAAAGGCCAAATGCGCACGCCGTTTGTTCATTCAAAACAACAGATTGCTGACATACTCACCAAAGGGCTCTCTAAGACAAACTTTGATTTTCTTGTAAACAAGTTGGGCACGATTGATATATATGCACCAACTTGAGGAATGGTGTTGAAATACGTGTTGAAACCCCGGATATTTTTTAATGTTATTTAGATAGATAAATCTTAGAATAATCAATTGAGATTTTCTAGTAATATTTTTTTTTATCTTTTAGTCCTCTATTCAAATTCAGTTCTTTACTTAATAAAATTATTGAAAACTTTCACCTGACTCACTCAATGACCCTTCTATTTTTTCTTTCAATAAGTAATACTTCTATATCTACTACTGCAAGGGTAAACTCACTATCATAAAGGATTCACACAAGTTCCAGAAAGTAAATTAGGAAACTTCTTATAACACTACTCCATTTCTATCTTTACCTGTGAATAATGCTATACAACTCTGGCCTTGCTTTCATCCAGTCTGAAAAACCGGTATGATCAAAGGAACTTGAACGAAGAGCTGCCCTCTCTGAATGAATATATACAGCAAAGCATATAAGAAAGTAATATCTCTCCAAGTACTCCACAAAAAATGAAAGTGATGCTTCCCTCTTCATCTCATCTGGTTGACGGAGAATGCTATTGCGATAAGTGGCAATTGCTTCTCTGAGGTTCTGTGCTTGCAGTTAAAGTAAAAACATCACGAGTTGTCTTTATCTATTATAAAACTAAATGCCTTGCAGATCACGACCATAAAACCTTGTAACAAAAACTATATTATGGCAATTGCCTGCTCAGCAGAAATTTTATCTCAAATGAAGATTTGCATTAAGCTTTAGAGCAGAAACTTGGAAGCTAAACCTGAATGAATGGATTCTTAAAAACCCTAAAGGAAGCACATCTACCTGCATAGAAGCACATTTGTCAATGACCTTGTCCACTTGTCGTTTCCCTTCAACACCACCCTAAGGGAATGTCACTATTTATAAGAAAAAAAGACCCAAGAGATTGTTAAAGAATCAACCAAGAACAAGTAGCAGCATTAAATACCTCTAGGACCCGAATCAGGCTCCTTATGAGTGTATATTCTCCTCTACAAATTGCCTCCTCAGAATTGGGCAGATTGTTAGTGATATTTGAACCAGAGTTGAAAACTCTCCCAATTGAATTGGTTCTTGGAATGCCTAGGTATTAGATATAAATACATTAGAAAGCTGAATGTTACATTAAATCCTGTTACACATTTACACTACACAGATGAAGTAAATATAAGTCAAATATTATCAGAAAGCAGTGTAAAGCTGCATATAACAAATAATAAATTTGATGCAAACCTGGTTATGATTTTTAACAGAGGTTCCTAGCACCATTTCTATAAAGTGGAGGATCATCTTGCATTTTCTTGTTTTTCAAAATATTCAGTCAACAGAGATGTTGTAGCTTCATGCTAGACTCTTTAAATGAGGCAACATACATTCATGCTAGACCATTCAACAGAGGACAAGATAGCTTCATAGCTCGTAAAGGTCCTCTTTTCTCAAGTTCCAGTCAACCATACCAGATTAGTCAATCACAAGCTTTTCTTTCTCTATGTTACTATAGTTCTCTAAATGGCTCTTTAGGGCACTTAGCCTCACCTTTAACTCCTAATAGTAACCTTCAAAGAAGGCAACCCAAAAGAGTTCAAAAAGCAGAAGAGAGTAAAAATAAAACAAAGTTTTGCTTCATCTACTAGGTAGCATAGTAGAGAATTACAAGACAACACGCAGCTAAACAAGAAGTTAGTTCAAGTTCAAAATTCCAACGGTACTTCACCTCAACAATCGTGCCTTTTCAAATACATGAGGATTCTCTTGGTGCTACAAATTCAAATCACTATCACAAAGGATCCGATAGTCTACTAGCCATAAATCGTAAAAGGTATTCAATCCAAAAATTAATGCAATTCGAGGACGAATTTGGTTCTAAGGAGAGAAGCAACAATTGCATTCAAGGAAGCATGTTATCATTAAATAAATTAATACAAAAGATTTTAATATAGAAAGGGGAATCAGTAACTTTCAAAGAACATTTCACTTGAAAGCTTTTCAAGGACAATAAGAAAGATTTGATTGACCAATACAAAGTGAGAAAGATGAGGAAACCCTTCTTTCTTCTAACATCTAATCAATTTCAGTCACAAATGTTACAAGGATTGGCCCAGTCAGCAACCTATGTCGTCATATATTGTTATGAGGTCAGTATTGGCATAAAAAAAGTGCAAACAAAACATATAAAATGAGAAATTTCAAGCAAACCAAAAACTGAATATCCCAATAGAATAATGTAAAGATATTTTTATTGACATCAGGGATGGCATAAATGATAGAAAATTTGTAGCTTGTTTATGTTAAAATTGCACAAATAAAGAGACACCACTACCTGAAGCTCCGATTCTGTTGAGATAAACTAAAGTTGCAATAACCATGCCAGTAGTGGTTCTTCCTCGTCCCATTTGACAATTAAAAATAACCTCAGTGCTTATGTCAGCTTGAGAAATTTTATTAACCTGGAAACAGAAAGGAAGAAAGAGATGATAAAATACTTATCAGAATGGTTCAATGTGTGGATATTAATTCTTACATATTTGATTATATCATAAAACCGCAAGATTGGCTTCATATACAAAATTCCTTATGCAGAAAACAAAATATAATGATCATTAAAGTAAAGTAACCAAAGAATTTGATCCAATAGACAAATACTGCCATGGCCGTACCAAGGCTTCCATATAGAAGATATCCGAGCACCAAATACAGGCACTTCTATGATGATCTTCAGTTTAAAATGAAAAATCAAGATTTTGAGTCACCATACTCCTGACTTATGCAAAACATGTAAATACGTAAGCTTCTCCTAATTATTTACTTCTTTTTTTAATAGGAAAACTATCTAATAAGTTCATTGAGAACTAGATATTTATTTACTACATGAGACCTTTTGCAGCACTTCTATGTGTTTCTACATAAGTCACAGAGCTCAAAAGAAAGAAGGGGAAAAGTACCCACTAATTTCCAATCAGCCAACCCAAGAGAAAAACTCACAGAAAATTCAATCTCTCAAAAGCCCTCCACCATTGCTGTTAAAGAAAAGTTGCAGTCAAACAGTACCAAACCAAAACACACCAAGACATAAATTTGGGATGGAAATATGGGGTTGTCCATGTATTAGAAGAAATTTAGTAGAAAGTATGTAACAAAGTCGAAGGAGGATGACTGAAAATGCTAACATGATTTTAATTATTCAAAACAACAAGCAGAATAAGGCCAATAACTTGGAACTCACCAGAATATCAAAATCTAGCTCCTTTGGTGACTTCTCATCTGTTATAGGCACACGCTCATAGTCAACAAGGTACCCAGCAAGTTGCAATTCCTCATACACCTATACTAGTGAAACCAAAAAGTGTTTGAGATGATAATTCAAACTTTTAGCAGATCATTCGTGTTTCTTACTTTCCAAAGCTTATACCTCTAATGGTGTTTTCACTGAATTACAGGATACTTGTTCCCACTGGTCCACCATCTCACCATCTGGCAGTTCATCAGTGACAAGGATCTTATTTCCATATCTGCCATGTCAGATTTCCAAATAAAATTTGCTACCACACATAGCAGGAAACCAATGGTAAAGAAATCAAAGTCACATAACATTAACAAAAAGTGGATCAAAGGAAATACCTTGCAGCTTCCATCAAAATATCTTCCTTTAATCGAGCTTCCATTTGCTCAACTCTATCCCTATTGATTCCCTATTCAATATAAAGGCTACATGTCAGCTGGCTAGCACATGCATGCACACTGAATGATATGGATATAGACATTGTATCTAAAACCACAGTACATTTTTAATCATTTGGGCACCATTAACTCACACGAGATAAGGAAACTAAATGACTAGTTGATAATAGAAACACAAACTATTAAAGCATACATGGCAACGCTGCAAAAAAGAAGTATCTATTGGGACCATTGATTGTTCATGAAATAAAGAAACAGTGATAGAGCCAGAAACCAGATGTTAAAACTAGAAGAATTATCTAAAAGTTTCCTCATGCTAACATACCGTATATTCAAGATTGGAGAAGGGCCTTTCAACATCACGCAAAACAAAGGGATGTCCATTTATGTATACAACCTATTTAAGCGTAAAGAAAACATATATAATTAGAAGAAGCAAATTGTTAAATTGACAAAGTCTAAAATAGTTTGACTTTTATGTAAAACAATGTGTACACCACAATCAAGACAATCTCATCATAAAGTTTCAGATGAATAAATAATGAATACATGTATTATATTTCCATTTTTAAAATCAACAAAACCATAGAAAGCAATAAGATATGTTATCTTTTATTGGCATAGAAAAATTGCTTTTCATTTTTGCAGGATGATTGGAGCATGGAGGAGAGAACTTATGGTTCAAAGTTAACTCACTGAAATTATTTAGAAAAATAAAATAAGAATTATGAAGAAAGTAACAGTGACCTACAACCTCTGAATCTACTAGTTCACCTAGATCTATGACAACAGGGAAGAAGCAAAGAGAATAATTGTTTTCCAGAAGAAGCAGGTTCAGCCAGGTACACGTAAGTCTTGCTCGCCATTTTTTGGTTATTTTGTGGCCAGTGACTTTCGTTTAAGCTATCAGCTTCTTTCAAGTGTTGACTTTATATTATGCTTCCACATTAATCTTATCTTCAATATCATGACTCATCCTGAAACTTAAATCAGATTTCTACTTTTCTCCCAATTCTCAAATTTTATTTTTATAAAATAATTATGTTTTCAGTGATGGATCGAAGTATCCGAAATGTCAACTAAATTGTGCAGTCTGTCCCTGTCCAGGGCCTTATCAAAAAACAGAAATCAATTGGTGAGATATCAATTTACCGGTTCCTCTCGAAGACTAATCCAAAGAACGTGTGCTTGTTTCCCATCTTTCTGAGCTCCAATATGATTAAGGACATTTTGAATTCCAACAATTGTTGGAATGGCAACACCATGAACACGCAATGAATCTGCCTGTTAATGGTAGACCAGAAAACAAACACAAGGAAAGGACTTAAAAGAATGAAATTTAACAAAATAGATCATGCCGTAAGTTAAAGCGTTATCAATCAAACTGGCACTCCATTATGCAAGCATGGCAGCATCTGCATCACAAATACACTTAGAAGGGCATAGTAAACCAGAATCTCAATAGTTCAGCCTATAACTACAATTACAATTTAAAGCACCTATGATATTACCACACTGCTTATCTAAGTATAAACAATATCCAACAGAAACCATTCATTAAGAACTTAAGAAGGACGTGAACTACTTCACCCTTCTACTTATTAACCTGTAAATGTGGAGAGAAATCTCTAGAAAGGTTTAAAAAAGAAGAAGAATTAAAGAGAAAGAACCTGACGGTAATTGGGAGCACCATCGATCTGGGGAGACAAGCGCTTGTTTTGGCAACCAGGGAAATGGTCGCTCTTGAGAATGGTCTTTTTACCCAACACAGATCCCCCTCTCATCTTCATCACTTGCTCTATCTCCTTTGGTATCGACATCTTCTCATGCAAAACAATTCAATCCTCCTCAAGATTTCAACTATACCCTTTCTCCTTAAAAATTCTAATGAACCCAATACCAGCTTAGAAGACAATGCAAAGAAAATTCACTTCAATCCCTCCCAAGATTCCAACTATACCCCTTTACTTGATAATTCTAAGGAACCCAATGCCAGAAAAGAAATGAAAAGAAGAAAGAGTTTGATAATGCCAAGAAAACGGCTCAACTTCAATCGTTTCCAGATTGGAACTTGACCCTTCTCCTTTATATTTCTAAGAAACCAATGGCAAAAAACAAAACTTTTACTTTTTAGCTTGAAAGAATGGCAAAGTAAAGGGTAGTGATACTAGCATAACAGAGAATAAGGAAGATATAAAAAAAAATGGAGGACTTTTTTTGGTGCATGTTTTAAGACTAAATAACATAAACAGAGAGACAAGGGAGCCTTGTTGTTGAATCAATCCATTTACGACAGAATGATGTGAACCTTTTTTTTTTTGTCCGTTTTTTCTTCCCGAACAGATTAGCAACGTGGAAGACATGTTTTTAGAGAGATATAATTAATGGTATACTATTAGCCATTAGGATTATTATTTCGTCAAATCCACTCTAATCAAAACATTTCAACAATTAAATTATATTAGATTTGCTTTGCTTTCCTCGTGTTTAAAGTGGGCAAAAAAGACACAGTGCTTCCTTATCTCTTTGGGCTTTGCGTTTTCGTGAAATTCATAGAAAGTCAGCAACTCATTGATCCTAAGAAGTAAATGGGAAATGTGAAGCTAATGCTAATGCTAATGCTGGCATGGCATGGCATGGCTTGGCTGGCTTGGCTGGCTTGGCTGGCATGGAGTGCACAGCATATGCTGTTTTTCTCTCACCCCATAACACTCTACTTGTCTGCTTCCGAAAATGAATTTTCTTATTCGTTTTCAATCTGATTTAGCCCTCATAAACTTATTTTAAACATAAACTAACATTTTTTAAAAAATTCAATGTTTACCAATTATTAAAACATTAGCTCGATCTAGAAATTTTCCAAAATGTGTCTGTCAGATTGGGAACCGTGTCTTCAAAGTCATAAAGAAGAACAAAAGAAACTGTCATATTCAATTCATCTTACTTAGTTCACAATTCAATTGCCCTTCTTTGCTCTCTTTCTTGCTATACAAACAATAATGAAAAAGCACTTAGACAAGCTAATGTTTGTCGTTTCTGATAATATTGCATGGATATCATGTGTTATCAGCTGTTACAATCCACCAAATGAATTAAAATACTAAAGGCAGAATATTTGCATATGTCGGTTCCAAATTGCGTCTTATAATGATATTAACGCGTGACAATGTGATGCAGTGTCCATCATATCTTATCTGATATGATCTCATTACATCATCAGATTACTTGTCTGTTCTTCAACTTCAACTACTCCAGTTTAGTCATTTGGGTTCCTATCTTTGATTTAAGACACTTTCGTATCAGAGTATTATATGGTTTTTCTTGTGTCATTATATGATCTCACCAACTTCCTGTTGTCATCCACCATCCATTTTTGTATCTTTCATTTTTTGGGTTAAATTCTGATGTTAGAACATGTATTATATTTGAATTATTATTTTATCCTTTATATTTTAATTAATTAATTTTAATTATTATATCTTTTGAATTTTAAAATCGTATTCATTAAATTCATTAAATTATATTATTTCTAAACATATTATTACATATATATCAGCTTGTCATTTCATATATTACTTTAAAAGCTAGTTAATGGATTTAAACTATTTTGCATCAAGATTAAAATTTTAAATTTTAAAAAATATAAGGATTAAAAATGATTAAATTAAATAACATGAACTAAATCTACAACTTTATACATAGTAAAAATTAATGACAAAATTTAACCAAATAAATTTAATCATCACCGTTTAAATCTTGACCTAAATTTCTAAAAATATAAAGACTAAAATTGATCAAATTAAAATATAAAGATTAAATCCACAACTCACTCATCCTTATGAATACAACGGTAGCAACTCTGGCAATTAAATAGTAGTTACCTTTCCCCCTATGAAGAAAGAAAGTGCAGGTTGAAATTGGTTCCTTTGGTCTCAAAGAGAGTGAAGGGATGGCAAAGAGAAACAACAGGATTAAAGAAATCCTCTCAAACAGGAAATGGAACAAAGTGTTGAAGCAATCCATTTTTATATTATATCAGAAGTTTAAGAGTTCATGTGGGTACATTATTATTATGGTGAAGCACAACAATATATATAGGTATCTTGGCTGATAAGGGATAATAATAATAGACATGACTAGATGAATTACTCTCAAAATGAAGCAGCTTTGAGAATGTCCATGTCAGCTACCTCTCTCACAAGATTTTTGGTTGAAGGTAAACCAGCTACCACATCATCTTCTATTCCACACTCATTTGTGCCCCTTCTGATCTTGAAGTAACCATCCTGTAATTCGAAAATATGATAATCAATATATAAGCATCATCAACACATTTTTCTTTTTGTTCCTAAATGAATATGAAGAAAAATTTTCATGTAAAAACATACTTCACCCCAGCCTTTATTCCACTGGTTTGCAAGGAGCTGCAATAGGGAGAAAATTAGACTACTAAAATATTTAACTCAATAAAAAATTACATGATTCCTAGATAATTTTCCCAAATAGAAAATCATTCAAACATACCCAGTAATCCTCCCCATCATCAGAAGTTCCCCACCCGATAAGCTTAACTGCATGACCTCCCATAACACTGCCTGTCACATGCTTGTAAACTCCAGATTTGTAGTGAGCAAAATCCTGGAGAATCATGAAAATAAATAAGGAAATCAACCACCACATCTCTCTTCTTTATGCTTATTTTCATGCATTTTGGGTTTGAAGAGCTAAGTAATATGCAATAAGCAGCAGTTATCAAGGAAAACCAAACCAAACAACTAATCTGATAGTTAAGGGCCAAAAACATGCCGGCTTTGCCCCTAGGGGTCTCATACAAAAGTACTAGTTTCAAAGCCAAGCTGACCACATTGAAATTGCTCACGAAGAAAAGCAAAGCAGCAAATTTAACTAGAAAAATACATATGCTTTCTCTACCTCATAAACGGTGAAGGCGACCTCAACAGGTCCATTCTTATAAACTTCAGCCATGATATCAGTTGGATCTGAGTTGATTCTATATGCCCCGACACTATAGTGCTTGGACTGACTCCAGAGCTGGTTTCCCTTAACGCACTTTTTCTCACACATTGGAGTAGGATATGCAGGCTCACAACCAGGGTGAGAACAGCCAATATCATCAAAGTACGGATCACACTGCAAGAGGAAGAATTTGTTCATTACAGAGAACAAATTACATCCTTCCCTCCTTATGTGCAGTAGCAGAATAGTTTTGATAATAGCAATAATAATACCTCCTCAGAGACAACACCGGAGCGCACAAAATATCGCCAAGCAGATATTGGAACCCCCCCATCACAACCACTTCCACATAAAAAGCCACAGCACGCGAGAAGATCATTAACAGACAAAGATATATTCTGCAATGAAATACTCTGTGAGTACTGAAAAATTTGCCATGACCTGTAAGTGATTTCCTCCTTATTTAAAAACAGAAGTTCCATTTACCATGCCAAAATGGATACAGAACCGATCAGATAGTGATTCAACAGCACCAAAAGCCCAGCAAGAACCACAGTGACCCTAAATCATCATCAGCTAAACAAAATAAGAATTTACATAAATATGAGATATAAAAATCGAGGGAAATGGAAATGGAACTACCTGATCTTCAAATTGGAAATGGGTCCAAGAATTGATTGATCATACAGAAAAGAATATCATCAGTCCTTTGTTCAGAAGCAGCAAATCTTATAAACTAGCACATAACTCACCAAGAATTCTTCCAATTGTGCTACATTGTGGCCAAGCTGTTCTAGCATCAAAATTGGCAGGCATCTTTAAGGATTTGCCATGCCTTATAATAGGAATGCCCAGAAGTTCCTTCTTCGGTGTTGGTTTGACTCCCAGAATGTGCTTAAACTCACCAACCTTTGTACCGAAAATGACAAATTTGGAACTAGTAAGCATCCAGGTCTACACACGTATCTCTAAGAAATAGAAAGAAAGATCAAAGATCAGTCAAAAGGTGCAAACTAGACAACTTACAGTGTAATTAGAAAATCTAGGATTCAGGGCAGCTTTCCATCCAGCCTTGGGGTTTTCATTTACTCGTTTGACAATTGAATCCTACATGATCATGGTGAGAGTAAAGAACTAATTTTTTTTTTTTACCCCCTTGTTTTTTGCTTAAGGAAATTCAACTGGGAAATACCTGAAGGATTCGAGAGTTAAGCTTGACCTCAGAAGGTTGTCCCACAGCAATTACCTGCTGACAATACAGGTATCAAGTAAGTTCCTAATAGAACTTATAAAAATGTATACATGCATGCCCAATAAAGCAACAAATGGTAATGAAATTGACAGGAAAAATATCTAATTTACCATAGAATACTGGATGCACAAATACAAGAATCTATCAATAGCTAATCTAGCACACCAATGATGGCAACCACAGATGAAAGCAAAACTACCAGGCTACCAGCAATGCGCTCTAAGAATCAGGTATCAATAAATAAGATTCCCCAAAAGTCTCCCGTTGAGAAAAACTTTTTTTTCAGTTCATCACAAACTGGGTCACAACTCATCGTGCATAAGCAAGCAAGCTACATGAATCCCGAAGAACAGATTTTGGAGAGGAACACTAACAGGACAACATAGAAAAATTTTGTCTTTTCAACACTATCAGCTCCAAAAAAAGTCAGAAAGTTTAGTTTCAATAGAAAAGACTGAAGACAATATTCTAGAACTCAGATTCTGGATACTATTACAATTTATCAAAGTCAAACAAGTGTCATGGCATCTTCACATAATATTTACATTTATCAACACAGATTGTAGGTCTCAGAACCAGAACAATAAAAGAACTAAAGTTTACGATCCGAAAAATGATAAATGGGACCCAAATTAAGAGGGGAAAAAAAACATGAAATCCCATAATACCTTTGGGTGAACCGTGGCAAGAAGTAACAAAAAGGTAGCGAAAAAGAGCAGAGGAGTCGCCATTTTCTTCATTTCCGAGGTTGAAGAAAGGAGCAAAGAGAAGCGGGGATTAAAGGGAGGGTTGTATCTTGAGTTGAGACCTTCCCTTGTAGTTGTTATTAGATGAAGTTAAAGGGAGAGGAGGAGGGAGATATAGATTAGATAATTGGCAAAAGTTCTGAAGAACAATGATTTAAGTTGAGGAAGACGGTATTGATTGGCTTGTTTGTAGTGGCAATGACGTCCAAGGGATGGGAAAAACCTGACCCTTTTTCGAGGCTTGATAGCTCCCTCCCATGACCGTTTTTTCTTTTCTTGGACTTCCATGACCTTTATAGTTAGTTAACTCTTGAGATATTTTTATTATTTACCGAAGACAGACTTTCAATGTTGTTTTTGGTAATTATATTTTAACTACAAAAAATCTAATTATTTCTAGTTGACTTAGGTTATATTTTGCTGGGTAAAAATAATTTTCTAATTTCTCTCATAATATTGAGCAAAATAATTTTTCTTTAAAAATTGGAGTAATTTTGGACCTCTTTGAATGGATAAAGCATTTATCTGCAATTAGGGTAAAAATAACGGTAACAGTGATATTAAATCCCGTAATCTGTCAATTTCGAAAGTGAACGATTAAAACTTGCTAAACAAAAATTTTGTAAAAAAAATCGTACTAAAATAAAAATCGTGAAGACTTTAAAATTTCTCCAAAATGTATATTTAAAAATAGAAGTTTTTATTATTTATGCTTATAAATAAAGACTTCTAAAAAAACATTGTAAATACATTATTAATGAATAATAGTACTTCTCTTTTTTACTCTCCTACCTCTAGTTGCTTTTACTTTCATTGTTCTTTATTTCATAACAATACTATCATTTAATCTTAAAAAAGTGTAAATTTTTTGTAAGATATTGACTCTTTTTTTTTTTTAAATTCATATTTATTTCAAAATTTAAAAAATGAACTCGGGTTAAATCTATGTGACTTTCATTCCCAACCTAGATCAGTTTCATACTATTGTATTAGATATTGTAATAACAGACTGTTTTTAGAACACTTATTAGCAAAATCCTATAAAATTTAAAACTGTGCATCTAATAGTAGTTTTTTTTTTTTTTTTAAAAAGCAATCTAATAGTAGTATAGTACAAGAAAAAGAGGGAAGAAACAGAGATAAGGAACAATACATACAACCATGAGGCCATCATTCATTAATTTCCTCTCCCCCAACCCCATCTCGAACATAACATCCACCTTTTCAGCAGTCATAAGATCAGATACCCACCTTAACCAAGATAAACAATCTTTTTGCAACCTTTAATAACACAAAGACAAACTACTGCAAGTGTCCAAACAGATCCTCGACCTCGTAACTTGTAAGTAAAAGATAAGAATATTTATATATCCGATTCGTCTCTATCACTTCAGCAATTTCCAATGGCCACATATGCCACTTTCTCTTTACTAAAAGACCTGGGTGACTTTCTTAGAACAGTGATAATGTGCGGCAACTGTGCTGCAAAGCTTCATTTAAAGATTTGAGTGCCTTGTCGTATGATATAAACCCCATAAACCAAAATTCGTAGCCATCTCTGGTGATCATATGAATATATTTTTCGGAAGGGTTCAATCTGTTTGCCGAAGGATCGACTGTAGCCAACTTATCAAGCTCAATCACCACCTATAGCAATATGGCAATACCATAGATCAATTCTCAGAAATTTAGATTCAGCAGTAAAGCAGTCCAGACAACCAGAAATGAAAACAGTAGCAACAATGAAGAAAAAGATATATGAGAATACGAAAGTAATCCAGGTAAGATTGGAATCAGACAAAAATGATCAGAGAAAGCTCATATAGAAATTTATGCAGCTTATACTTAGTGAATTAAGGACAATTTGGTGGCTGCAGTGCTGTGTAGTTCCACACTTCGGGATTGGACTTGGGTTTGATGCTAGTATAACCATTGGTTACCAAATTTGGAGCTGCTTAAAGCTCAGGGCAGCTATGCTAAGTGACCGACGATATTCTTCCGAGTTGGAAAGGGAAAAGAGGGATGAGCTATGATTGACAAAGAAAGGATATCATCGTGCTATATCATAAGTTTAACTACCAAAAGAACTCAAACGACATTAAAACAGAACCAATTATAATGGTACTTCCCTAACATTTATTTCCTTTTCCAAAGCTGAAAATTTCGGATTTGTCTTAACTGTGAGGTGTAATTGAACTTGTTATGCAAAAGATAGAGGCAATACATAACCACTGAAGCGAGGCATGGCAGCAAGAATATGTTTAGTATTAGGTGGACTTAAATAACAAAAGCTAAAAAATATAGAATCAAAAGTGAAGGAGATACCTTATAATACATCCAGTGCTGGTAACCTGGTGCATCATAATAACAAAGGGGATAATCACTACAAAACGCTATTCTTTTATTGGATATGTAAAGAGTACCGATGACTGGTCCAGAGGAAGTCGATAGATAGCAAACGTATGAATGTAAGAGCTTTTCCCCTGGCAAGATCTGAAATGTCTGTCTGAACAACCTATCATGCCCTCCTTCTGCAAGTAGCTTTGTCCCTTGGGCAATCCTTGCCACTGCAGCATCAGTAATACTAGGGCTCACCCTCACTGCTTTCAGACAAAATAAGATTGCATATAAGAACCATAACCACATACAAAAATCTTAGTTTATTGCTAAATAGCCGTTTCGAGAAAATCTCACGGTGGTTCCAAAAGTCGTCAGCAAGGGCCTCGGCTTTTCTAGCGCATCGGTTCAAGGCGTTGCATAACGTACCCATTGGCCCTGTAAAAGTAAAAACAAACCAGTCAACAACGCAGTTTCAAGATCAATCCCCAGCAAAAGATCGAATAGAACTTACTGCTGCCGGATGAGAGAACTGGTGAAATGGAGAGGTAAGGACTATTGTTGTGAGAAGCCATGTTGAATTGATTGTTGGAGGAGGAAGATGGATGTTGAGGATGGGGTAGCACCGGTTTAGCCATTTCAACTGATGCTTAAAGCTTTTTTTCCTGTTGGGTTCTCCACTAGAGAAATTACCCCTTTTTAAAATAAATTTGTCTGTTCTGGGAATTTCCAAAAGGATGAATTAGCGTCAGTTCCTTGAGCAGTCTGACGATGTTGATGCTGTGAGAAAGGAATAACTAGTTGGAATAAAATGTACCAAAAAGGCAGAGAATATTGCAGAGAATGTAGAACAATAGATATAGAAGCAGCCTAAAGGAATACGACTAATCTTTCAGAGATACCTCCTCCTTTTCCTTTTTTTATTTTCTCTCTTCTGCCATTAGTTTTGACAAGCCAAGTTGCCAAGCTGCTAATCTGAATTTTAGGTAATTTGATGGCGACCTGATCAAGAAGCCATTGATAGACAATAGATTTGCTTTTATAATTTAGATCGATAGCTTAAGATATTAAGCCATAGGTTACCTTGTTGTAGTATTATTATGTTTAGTTGGTGCTTGGGCTAGCTTTAGATGATGTTTAGTTGGTGCATGGGTTAGCTTTAGATGATATATATTTCCATGCAAGATCTCGATTTCGCACTGTTTAACTTATATCCAGATGATTATGTGTGGAACTTGGAAGCCCAACATAGACTTTGGTTCAATACCTTTCATCAAATCTTATATGCATACCACTGGAGAATGGCAATGCAAAGGCAGTCAAACATATTATATTACTCTTACTTGATTGACCAAAAAAAATATATGCGGAGAACAAATGACAACCATCTGACTTGATAATAAGAGCTTTTTCTCTGAGATATATACTGACTTATACATAGAGACGAAGCCTCTAACAGAGGAGTGATTTCACCAGAAGATGTGGCAGGTTTTCATATTAGAAAGGAGGAGCTAACAACATTCTAGTCCTTGACACGCTGTTCAAGAATCCCTGTTCAAAGGAATATTTTCCCAACCCATGAATTTTATCTTCAATGCCTTGGCATTCTCTCCCAAAGCTTGGTTTGGTTCTTTTGGATTACCAGGTCTTATATCAGTACCGGTTATTAGTGAGTTGGTGAAGCCTGATGAGTTCTTTACTTGAGACTTTCTTCGCTTGTACGTCAAAGGAAGGGTAAGATCATACTTAAGCCTCTCCGAACCACTAGGTTTACTTGGCTTCTCTGAATTTTCAGCTTCAAAATCACTCGGGTTCTTCATTTGGCTGGGAAAAACAATTAACTTCTCCTGCAAACCTCCTTCAATTCCCGAACTTGAGACTGCTTCAGCAACTCTTGGAAGGATAGTCACACACTCTTTTTGCAAGATTCTGGTCTGCCTCTCTCCTTCATGGTATCGGTCAGTAAATGGGTATGAAAACAATCCTTTCTTTCCCCTGTCTAAGTTCTGCCACAAATTCTGACCAAATTTGTATCTCTTTGAACCAATAACACTTTCCTCATCAAGTTTGAACAATTTATGTTTACCTGAATCAGCAATGCCAACTTCCTTGCTTCTATTTTCACTAGAGTTTTGTACATATCTACTGCTTCCTAAAGCACTATCCTGATAAACTAACATACTTTGAGATTGCTCAGGGTTCATTTTGCCACCAGCAACCTTTTGCCATAGAAATGGTGTCCTACTAAAGCTACCTACATTTTCCGAGTATGCAGGTGTTGCTGAATTAGGCACCGTGCGATCTTGTAAATCTTGGGCACCCGCAAGCAATCCCTTCTGTGACCTTCTTGAGAACACTTTTGATACTTGGGGTAGGACAGAAGGAACTTTTGGAACTACTTTCAACAGGCCCTTCGGTACTGGTCGGCATTGTTCTGATATGTCACCTACAATCATCTTTTGGTTGTGATTGTGAGTAGCATTGCCAGTAGTTTTAACCTTCAGAACACCCCTTGTGCTGCAGTTTGGGGCAATAAAGTTCATGCCATTGGCAGATGGACTGACAACATTGGTTTTTTCTTTAACACTTTCCCAAGTCTTTATTCTCTTTGGTAAATGGGACATGAGTGCATCCGATTTAACATCCTCATTTAACAGATATTCATCATTAGGAACTGCATTAAGGTCAAGCAAATCGGCATTCACATCCCCGCATTTCCTCCTTGTTCTCCACATATATAGTCTTTCAGAAACACCAGCACTCATATCACATTCATCCCACAACCTTCTCATGTCTGTGAACATTTGAACCATTCTGTAATGATAAGATCTTATTGCATGGTAATATTTTCTCCTCTCAAGAGACTGTAAGGTCTCTCTGAGACAAGAAATCATTGGAGGATAAAATCCACCTTTCAATCTTTTGAAAAATGTATCCATGGGATTCCCAAAATACATATCACTACCACTGAAAAGATCTTTCATAGTCAACCAAAAGGTCCATTCATCCATATCGGGAAGGTAGGCAGATAAAGACAACCGTTCTTCATCTGTCAAGCACGAGTTCCATGTGTCCAATGACAATATATCCCTTAAATCTGGTAGATCAAAAAGTTCATATGGTATACTGCAAACCTGACCTTCCACCATGCCAAGCTCACTGCTAATTCCCTTGAAGTCAAAGTCATC
>JABFAF010278730.1:0-15505 GCA_013677275.1 Gossypium schwendimanii
TATATATATTTGTGCAATGGAAAAGTTTGATGCAAATATAAATTGACATTCAACTTTTAATAAATGATAAATAAATAATACTAATCATTTAATAAATACTAGATTATGATATTATACAAACATACTTAATCAACATTTATACAAAAATTAAATAATGTTTGAGTTGAAATGATAAAGTTAAATATTAAAAATTTATTGTGTAATAGGACGTTGAAACTTTATTATGAATGAGTTTTAATTGATTTATAAAATGTAAAAATAAAAAATAAAAACACCCTCATAATAATATACTTACTTTGTATGTAAAAAAAAAGTATTTTAGTAATTTTGCAATTAAGTTGGAGCCCAATTAATTTGTGATACTAACTTAATCAAGAGTTTAATATAAAGTAGAAATCCTATTGCATGTGTATATGTGCAAAAATCACAAAAAATAGACCACAAATGTGTGTTTAAAAATAACATATAATGACTTGAAACTAATTAACAATAATACATGAAATATGTACGATATTAAAATTAAAAAACTAGATTAAATTATTTATGAGTCGGGGTCGAATTTTTCTAAATTAAAACTTTATTTATATTTTCAATTTTTGACTTTATGATGTAATCAAATTAGAACTCATTTTTACCACCTCTAGAGGTAGGAAAAGATCATGGGGGCAGTGGAATTATATTATTGGGAGTGATTGTATATTTAAATAAAACAAAAATGAATGCTAATCTCATCATCTTAAATCCTGAAATTGAACAAGAAAATCTTAATTATTGTAATATTAACTCGAGCCTTGAGATATTTGTGAAGTTTTTTTTTATGATATTTTAAGAAGAATAAAAGTGAAGGACTGAAATGTTTAGAGAAGAGGATGGTGGTGGCTCACTTGTAGCATTGGGTGGTTGGATAGAAATGAGAGTTGCAAAGGAGGATGTCATGTCCTGTGGTTGGACAACATAGGATGCCCCACACGTCGGTTCTAAGTGCCAAATCTTAATCTTGACTTCCTTTTTCATCCACGCTCAACACTGATTCTACTTCCAACTCTTCATTAAATCATACAGGCATTGATGCAGGAACTTTTTCATCTCTCTTTTTCAGACACCCTTTTTTCATGTGGTAGTGTTAATTGAACTAAAATTTAATCAAAACTTCAACGTTTAATTAAATCTTCTCTTAGTGTTGGATTGAAGTTTTGTAATTCGGAAGAATCCAACTTAATTGGCCTTGAAGATATCATCTTTCCCTTCTGTCATCACAACCCTTTAATTTTACATATATCTTTTCAATGAGATAAAGTAAAGCAATCCATAAAAATAAAAAACCTTACAGTTCTTATCCCTCATGGTTTAATCCAAAATATCTATTACAGTACTAGGGATCACTTTAATCACCTTTTTTTTTTCTCATAACGTAATTATTGGAGTAAATTCACCGACTAATCCTTGGTATTTTGTAAGCCCATTGAGTGATAGACGCTTATTTTAATTCAATAATAATTTGATGAAAATAATAAATAAAAGTCTACTCTTTAATTTTAAGAAATATTAGGATTACTTTATTCTAACTAAAAGAAACAACTCTGAACCGATGGAAAGCTTTTTGTTAGAAAGAAAAAAAACCATGATCAAGAATATTGCTTTGTTTTTGGCTGAAATCGTAGTTTAGAGAAGGAAGCATGTAGAGATTTGATTTTAGCATGCAATGGATCCTTATTGATTTGATAGTTAAATGAAGCACTTGGAAGTAGGGTTTACCTGCACACATTATTCCTATAAATTAAGCTTCTCCAAACCCCACTTGAGTTTAAATTGCTTAATTAATGAATAATTATAGGGGAACAGTGTATCTTTTATTTGATTAATTTAATCAAGCTAATTACACACAATCTTTATCCAACTAATTGAATTAATCAGTAGGTTAGATGAGATCCTTGTCCTACAATTTTATGCATTTTCTCACCTTACAATATGCTTACATACCCATTATAATCACCACCAATGTTGCTTTCTTACTACTTCTTTTTTTTCACTTTACAAATAGGAATTAAATAGTAACACATTATTTATTTTTAAGAGTATTAATTTATTTATAAAATTTTAAAATTCCACAAATGAGATGAATTCTCTCTCTCTCTTTTTTTGTCTGGTCAAAAATGGTGGCACATCCTACTTGTGCATATGCCTTGCCATGCCTGAAATTTGGTTATGAAGTTGAAAGATGATGGCAATGAGATTTCATGGGTCACAAGACAAAGATAATTTCTGTCTGACATATGTCTGGAATTGAAAAGCATAATATAATATAATCAATCAATGGGACTATTTTTGTTTATGAAATGGTTGTGTCCAAAGTCCGCCCTCAAATCGCTTAATTTTGACATTTTGAAAAGATATCATCAAAATACATCGATAAGAAGAAAATTATGTTGATTGCATTGCAAATACCATATAATTTGATATTGCTACAAGAGAAAATTATGATTAATAATTGAAATTTTTTGAGAGTCTGAATTTATACATTCGCAAATATAGGAGTATAAATGAGACTTGTAAACTGTTCGAATTTATTTTAAAACTTTTTAAATTCGATTCAGTAATTATCGAACTAAATTTAAGTAGTTTGACCAATCGGTCATGCCCAATTAGGGCTTAGTAATACTTGGCTCAAATGATTAATGAACCTTATCAAGTTTTTCTTTTTTAATATATATTTTAAATATTTTTATGTGGTTAAATTATGTTATTGCCCTTAATATATATTATTAATCTTAAACTTAATTATTGAGCCGAGCTCAAGCTTGAATATGTATGAGCTTAATCGAGCTTGAGTTGGAGCTCGAGTACAAAATTTGAAAAACAAGCTTGAGCTTGAGTAGCATGATTATATTTTGAGTTAAGCTCAAGTTTAGAATAGATGTTTGATCAAACTGAATTTTAACTCCAAATTTCGAGTCGAACTTGTCAGTATTTAAGCTTGGCTTGACTTAATGACAGCCCTAATTCCTTGATAGGTAACTCTAATTCCCTTTGATAATGTTAAGTCGAATATGCCTTTTCCACTTGATGCATACATAGGGTAAGAAGTTGGTAAGTACTAGCTAGAATAATCATCCTCGTATGCCAAATCTCTTTCATCTTGGCATTATCACTACAGTGATTGGTTATGTTGAATTAAACTCTGAGATTTGATCCACTTGGTGGGCATAGAAAGAAACAAAGTGATAGACGATGATGATGAATTTTGTCCATTATTCAAAAACTTGAATCAATCAATATCCAATTAAGCATATGATTTGTCTCTACCAATCAAGCTAATGAGTTGATTATTGAAACAGATAGAGAGGACATAATAGTCAATGGATGGATCCATTCAGAGTTTCCTTTTTGTGAACGTAAATGAACCCAAGGTAGAAGATGGCTTGACAAAGGGGTTCTTTTGGAGGTAGGGAACATATGTGTGGGGCTGACCAAGTTAGCGAAGCTGCCCACTACTTTGTGTTGAACCAAATCAGGACGCTCGATTTTCTTGTTCTTCCACCCAAACAATGCTACGCAGTGTCCCCACCTATCTATCCTCCCATTTCCTTACTTTCCTTCCTACACCTTTTTTTTTGTAGCTTCATGGCTCTACTCGGTGAATGGTGACCATGCCATTTGTTTCAACCTTCCCCTCTAAACTACACTTAGATTCCTTTTATATTTATATAACTTTTTTGATAAGTTTGTATTTTGTACATTATATCATATCATGTTTTTATTTTTTTTTATCATGTTCATAACTACGTTGTGTCAAGCATTTAATCTATGATCAAATTAACAATCACCACGTATCTAATCATGTAAAGACATCTAATCTTTTTTTCTTTGAAAGCCCCCTATATTTGATTGTACAAAACATGTGTGTATGTATGCATGCTTAATATATAGTGACTAATACTCTCGTCATGGATATTATGAATATAAAAGTAAATAGACATTTTATTTTTAAAAAAAATCAATAAAAAATTATTTAAAATTTAGAAGTAATAGTTAACAACATTAGAGATGTCTAATAGTCTAAAGACCAAAATGTAATACAAAATTAAGATTAAATTTGGGATTAAGTTGCAAAAGTTAAATGTGAAAGCTGGTAAAAGGATTCACTAACTATCAACCGTTGACCAATTACATCTTCACCGACCTAATGATTAAAACTTTAGTCCAAAATCTATTATTAGTATTTTTCGCCTGAATCCTGATGGAGCAACGAAAATCAAGGCCACCATCACATGTATCATCTTATTTTATTGTGAGTTATGTCAATTGGACCGTTGGGGTCCAAGAAATATGTTCCTTCTATTTTCTTTTAAAATAAAAGTTGGGAGAAACAATTCATTTGGGATTGCCTTTAATTAATGTTTCAATACAAGTTGTTTACTATTTACTTGTGGTTCGCAATTTGAATTTTAATATTTTGAGAATAATTTACTTTATTAATAAAATGAAAAGAAATTGTTATATCTTTAGAATACAAGGTAAGTTTTTCAATCATATATATTAATAATCACCTTTAATTATCCGCTTTTTTACTAAACTAACTCAAAAACATTTAATATTTACAAGAATGATCTAGGTTTAAAAACAATTACGGGAATGATTTAAAATAAATAGTGCATGTGGTGCCAGCACCCCATGGCTCACACCCAATTCAATTACATGGTAATCATTACCTGATGATTATTAGGGGTTTAAAAAATATATTTTTTTGGTGTCGGCACTGCAATGGCTAGCACCCATATGTATTTTTTCATTTGTATTTTGTAAAATGCATTATTAATTGGTAAAAAAAAATATTAGATGTCAACGTCCAGGTGGCTGGCACCGCCATTACCCTGTACAATTCTTTTCGGTAATTTTTGGTGTCAACATTGTGGTGGCCGGCACCCACGTCAGTAAATTTTTTTTTTGGGTGTTGTGTTTCTAGTGGCTGGCGCCCCAGTAAAATATTAATGTTTTTTGGTGCTGGCTTTTTCTTTGCCGGCACCAATAGGCTATATGTATCAGTTGTGGATGCACTTTGAGTTCTGATAAAACGAGAAGTGAGGAAAAATATATTTTTTGACTTGCTGAAAAGAAAAAATTGGGGAGGGGGGGAGAGAGAGATTGAGGTTTTTTTTATTTGTTTGGGGAGTGTATCATCAACTGAAGGTTTCTATTATGTATTGGTAGTGATTCATTAACGGAGTTGAATTATATATTGTCACAATAATTGCAAAGGGTATGCTATTAAGGGGTGAAGATGCCAGTTACAATTTATACGAGTAGGTGGCAGTCTTCATGGACTGATCCTTGTATCACAAGATTCTCAATGGAGCCATTTGAAGATCGACTTAACATTGTTTGGTCAGAAGCTCGGATTACAGAAGTCATTGTGATTTCTGCGCAATGATAGACCTGATTCAAGCAGAAATGAATATGCTGGAGAAAATATTTTTCAAAATACATTAGCAAATTGTGTAGTTTGATTAATCCAAATTTAGTTAGCATTATTGCACCTATAGAGTTTTCATAAATTGTGATATTAGTTAGCTAAATTTTATAAAAAAAACGACAATAGTAGAGGTAAATAAATTTTTGAATAATTTTTAATGTAAATATGAGTATGACAAAAATAAATGGAGTTGTTTTTAAGTTATAAAAAAAATTATTGTTCATAAATTCGTAAATTTTATCTGCAACCGAACCGGTATAAATTGAAAATAATAAAAGAGCGGTGATATAATATTTTTAAAAAACTAATATTATACAAATTTTGTTATTTTTTTATAAATACGAAATACAATACTAAACAAATATTCAGAAAAACCGTAATAAATAATGTTGAACAAATGTATTAATTGAATACAAAAGATTTGTTAGTGTTATGTTTTTTTTTTTTAAATAAAGAGAGAGAAAAAATTAGAAGTTAGCGTCTTTTTTAAAGGAACACTACCGTCACGACCGTCGAGTCACATCTTGTGTTCTCGACTGAATGAGGGTGCACATCTTAACCCTCCACCGCGCCTTCATCATCTATATCTTCAAGAACCTCATCTAAATCGAGGTCACTAAAATCTTCAAGATCAAGGTGGGATTGATCTTCATTATCCAACCCTTCATCACCATTTGCTATGGGGGCCAACACCTCTGGATGTATCTCTAGACGGGGACCCGGGATTGGGTTGTTGTACGAATATTCACCGTAGTTTGGATTTTCAGGTGTTTGCGATGTCCCTCCGCAACTCAACTGATCTTCCCAGCAGACATTAAGATTAAAATCAAATTCATAATGCTGACTTATTGGATGTACAACTTGAATGGGTTTCGAATTGGCTAACTTTGCGAATAACTCAACCAATTGGGGATTCTTGATCTTAGGGAGGAAATAAATTGAGATCAATGTGGCAATATCATCATCATCATCTACAAGCTCCATTTTTGAGAACTTAAATGGATCCGTTGAAATTGGAAAATTTTTAAACAATCTTAACATTTACTTCTTACAATGGGTAATTATCTTTATACTGATATTTTGTTTCAATTCTACCAGCATTACACGTTTATTGAATCTCATTCATATTTTTTGGTGATTTTAAAATACACAACCTTCTTTAATTGTATTTATCATTTCTCCGTCGAAATGAATATAACTAACAAAATCTGATTAATGTATGTGTTCCTTCCAATTTGAAATGTTTGTAAATAAGAAATGATTACACATGGCATGTTGTTAATGGTTGATATAGCATAGCATAGGTGTGAGTTAGCGCACAGAGAGAGGGGGGGGCATTGTGCATGTAAATCCATGTAAAAAGAGACGTTGGAATTTCAGAGCCGGCCGTCGCCAACACAAATTTATCAGCTTTACCGTTTTTAACAACTAAATAATGGTTGGAGATGTCTATTTCCAAGCGAGTTTCAGTCTATTTATCGTATTATATGTACAACCCACTAGACTTTTTCAACTCTATAGTAAAATAAAGTTTAAATATTTTATATTTTTAATTGCCAATGGAAGATGCTAAATGAGGGGGAAACTTGGGAAGAGGTGAACCCCCCACGTGAGGCTACCAAATCCCTCGCCTAAAAGTACGTGAGGTTCACTGCTCCCCATTATGCTTTCATTGCGTTAAAACTGCTGTTACAAATTTTCAGATTTTTTTTTAATTAACCTTGCGAAACAATAACTGTCGTTAGGCGTGGGGTTTAATCCCCAACACCAATCTCATGCTCATCACCAATCATTACTTCACCATTCTTTTTTATATAAAAGAAAGAAATGTATGTTAAGGTTAGTGTACAATGTGGAATTATAATTCTATCCCTTGCTTTATGTGTTTAAGCTGTCAACCTAAATTCATGATTGCTAATGGGACCCCAAATTGGCCGTACCAGCGCCACAACCTTCCATCCACCTATAACCAAACCCACATTACCTATTTAAGGGTTAAATTGATGATTTTACTGTGGAATTCCATAAAGTTAGTTGCTGATTAAACACTTAATCATAAATTTGACCACTGTCAAAATAATCCTAATTCTTTTTTAATCATTAATTTTTGGTTTTCTTTTTCAAATTACTTTTTCTAACAAATTTGAAGAAAGTAAATTAATAAGGATGATATGAAATATTTGTAATAAGGTTTAATTTATTATTTAGGTAACCCAATAAGATAATTACATGTGAAAAATAATAAAAAATAAATCATACATAAAATTTAAAAATAACTCTTAATTTTTTTAAAAAAATAAACGTAAGTCTCTAAAAAGATATTTCAAAATAAATGCATATATTTGTTTACTAAGAGGTTCCAAAAAGATAATTAATAAATCAAAGAAAGAATTGTATGAAACCGTGATTTCACATGATCCTTATCCATTTCCAATAGGAGAATGACAAATCAAATATTTCTTCCTGATTTTTAGCATTTTTAGTTGAATTTAAATTTTTTCAAGAGAAAAAGGTTGAAAATCAGGAGAAAAAAAATCTGATTTGTAATTCTCATATTGGAAAGAAATAAGAATGACGTGGAACCACAGTTTCATAAATCCTTTCTCAATAAATCAAACCGGAAATAGTAAGTGTGTGCATTCATTTTGAAATCTTTTTTTAGATAATTACGTTTATTTTCTTTAAATTAAGAGTTATTTTTTAATTTCATGAGTTATTTATTTATTTTATTATTTTCCACATGTAATTATTTTATTGGGTTATCTAAGTAATAAACTACATCTCATTAAAAATATTCCACATATAAAATTCTACATCATCCCGCTAACGTTTTTAACTGTACTTTTATCAAATCTGTTAAAAAAAATAAAGGTTGATGGTAAAAAATGATTAAAAAATACAATTAAAATCATTAAAACATAATTAATGCCGAAAGAAAAATTAAATACTTACCGGTACTAAAGTGGATTTTGCATGATAAGTAATTTAGAGTTGGAATTAGGTGAATAATTTAAAGAAAATATTGAATGATTTTTACTTTTTATTTGAAGAAAAATAAAATTTAGTGCATTTAAGGGCACCCATGTAATTTTGTTGTTGGTGAGGCATTTCAAAGTGAGTTGTCATAATCAAAAAGGTTTAAAGAAATTGACGGAGTAAAACATTACCAATATCTCCAAGCTGGGCTCCACTTTGAAACAGCTATAAGTACGTATCGTCCCTTTACTCTTTCGAAGTTGTAATTAAGCTCCCCTAACTCTGCTGCTCCTCTTCTTCATTTTTCTCTATTTTCAGTGAATCAAAACAACAGTTACAGATTGTTTGTTACTAAAGCAACAATGGTTGACGTCGACCGGCGGATGTCCGGTCTGAATCCGGCTCATGTAGCTGGTTTACGCCGTCTCTCTGCTCGTGCTTCCGCTCCTTCAACTCCGACTTCTCTTCCTCTTCGCAACGGTCTTCAGTCTCTCTCTTCTCTAGCTGATAAAGTTATAACCCATTTACGAGATTCGGGTTTCCAAGTCCAGCCAGGTTTATTGGACGCTGAGTTCGCCCGAGCCGAAGCCGAGTTCGGTTTCGTTTTCCCACCTGACCTCCGAGCCATATTATCAGCCGGGTTACCTGTGGGTCCTGGTTTTCCCGATTGGCGATCTGTTGGAGCCCGACTCCATCTTCGGGCTTCGTTTGATCTTCCCATCGCTGCAATTTCCTTTCAAATAGCGCGCAACACTTTATGGTCCAAATCTTGGGGGCCCAGACCCTCTGACCCCGAGAAAGCTTTACGGGTCGCAAGGAATGCCCTTAAACGAGCTCCCCTTTTGATCCCCATTTTTAATCACTGCTATATTCCCTGCAATCCGTCTTTAGCCGGTAATCCAATTTTCTTCATTGACGAAACCAGGGTTTTCTGTTGCGGATTCGATCTATCTGATTTTTTTGAGAGGGAATCCTTGTTCCGAGGTTCCGAACCCGACCCGGGATCATTGAGGAAGCAGAGATCGGTTAGTGAAAAATCAGCTGGGTCGTCCACTCATTTTTCAAGGCGTAGTTTGGATGCGGGTTTGGTAACCGGGACGAGAACCCCTAGATGGGTCGAGTTCTGGAGCGACGCCGCGGTTGATCGGCGCCGGAGATTCTCGTCGTCGTCCTCGTCGAATTCGTCGCCTGAGAGGTACTTGGATATGCCGAGAACCAAAATCCCGAAATGGGTCGACGATTACATTGATCAAATCGGGTGTGTTCTTAGAGAAGGCGGGTGGGCGGAATGTGATGTAGCGGAAATCAGACACGTGTCAGCATCTGGGTTCTTCGAAGAAGAGATGGTTTTATTGGATAATCAAGCTGTTCTTGATGCGCTTCTTTTAAAAGTGGATCGGTTCTCAGATTCGCTCCGAAAAGCCGGATGGAGCTCCGAAGAAGTTTCGGATGCACTGGGGTTTGATTACCGACTGGAGAAGGAAAAGAAACCTGCAAAGAAATTATCCCCTCAGCAAGTAGAAAAAATTGGGAAACTTGCTGAATCGGTTACCCGGTCATGACACAGCTTCTAGTTTGTGTTATAAAAATTTCCTGGGGGTTTGGAATAGTAAAAATATGGGGTGCCGCGTTGTACCTTGAAAAACAGAGAAGAAGAGAAAGGAAGTGTAAAAAAACTGAAATCACATTGTTGTTGTTCATAATATTAAATAATGAATAGGTATTTTCTTTTGTTTTCTGAATCCGCACCACTGCACTACATCTAACCTTCTTTTCCTTTCTACTTGGATCATTAACTTAAATTCTAAAATCATCCAATTACGAACTATAGATAGGATTGTACCTTGTTTATTTTTAAGCTTGTTCCTGTTTGGTTATTGCTCATTCAGAATTTTAAAATTATTCATGTTCATTTATTCAAATTTATGTGCATCCATATTCATATCCATTTATTTAAGTTAAACGAACATGTTCTCGAACATTAAATGAGCATCTTTGTGAAAATATAATTGAATATGTTCATAAACAATAAACAAACAAACAATAAATAATCATATATCTTAATTTTTAGACATAAAATAGTTAAATATTAATAGTAATTGCGGAGTGTGCCTCGCATTTTGGGCGAAATTCAGTGGACATCGAGACGACGTCATGACGTGGCGACATGTCCCCACATAAATCATGTATTTTCTCCTAGTTAAACTCCGCTATCTTTTTCTAGTTGAACTCTAATTAATTTGGGAATATTGTAGTCATGTTATTAACCTATTTAAAGGGTCTTTGTAATCATATTTTAGAGAGTTGATAGAATATCTCTTATGTGAGATTGGATGGAGAGTTTCTGAGAGAGCTTTGTATTATGGTTTTGGATTTTGCTCTTTTAGGGTTTATTTTCTTCATCTTGTACTATTCGTTGGTTTGCCGATTAGTGAAGTTTTCTTTACCTGTGGTTTTTTATCCTCTTCTTCGGAGCAGTTTTTCCACATAAATATTTTTGTGCTCAATTTTCTTCGTTCTTATTCATTGTTTATACGGGTCGATCCCCAACAGTAACTATATTATAAATAAATAAAATAAACTACACAAACAATAAAAATAATTGTGTTAATATATAATAATTGAATAATAAATGAGTTTTAAACAAGCTTTTAAATAATTTGTTAAATGTGTAACACCCCTAACTCGTTTCCGTCGCTAGATTAGGGTTACAGAGCATTACAGTACAACCGAAAACATTTAACATCTTAACATTTAAATAATCTAAACATATTATAATCCATTCAATCACATGCATTTTGTCCCTAAATCGATCCATCGAGGCCCTAAAATAGCTTTGAAGCAATTCAGGACTAATTTGAAACAAAATAGAAGCTCTAAGAAAAAGTTGCAAAATTTAGAAAATAGGGGTCACATGGCTGTCTGGCCAAGCTGTGTGAAATCACCCTAGGCCATGTAACTTTCGAACAAGGGACACACAACCGTGTCTCAACCCGTGTAACTCACTCAGTAGGGTCACACAGCCGTGTCACACGCCCATGTGCCAGGTCGTGTGTTAGGCCATGTAACTCACTGACTTAGAACCTTAAGAAATTTCAAGTGACATACGGCTGTGTGACAGCCCGTGTCCCAGGCCGTGTGAACCCAAAATTTACCTAAAATTAAACCATTTCATACCCAATTCATGCATAACTAACCAACCCATTTGTGCACACTTTCAAGGGACTAAAGCATCATTCAATTACACATAATCATGTCATTTCAACAACCTAATTCACTTAACCAATATGTCATTCTAAGACACCACAATTGCATCCAAACATCATTTACCTAAACATGCCAATTTTACCTTATTTCAAGCATAATAACCTGGTTTAAACATCTACCAAATCATGTCTCAATTGACGATTTTCAAGCTCTCATAAACATACCAAAAAAGAGACTTATATACAAACACTTATAAGTGACAAAAATGACACAATTTGGTAAAGCATTGTAAATCACCAATCAAACATAACATTAAAAGTTTAAACATACCAAAAACATCCATTACACATCCATGAACTACCAATACAAAAGACCTATACATGCCATTATTAACCTTGGCCAAAATACTCAAAAGCTACTGAAATGATTGATGGATAGTGTGATAGGTCTCCAACAAGCTTCCAACCAAATTGAGCTTCCGATAATCTATAAAAGAAAGGAAAGAAACTATGTAAGCAACAAGTGCTTAGTAAGCTAATATAAACCAAAACATAACTTACCATGTCATTATACAATTCAAAGATTAAAGATAAATCATCACCAATGCCATAAGCTTAGTAAAAGCCTATACAACATCACCAACTCACAAGTTAGTATACTTGTCCATGACACAAATGAAATCAACCATAAGATATGTAAATTCCCATAGGTAAATACATCATTTAGCTCATAAATCCTTTTCATAAGTCATGATTTAATCCATTTACATACTTACCATTTTATTTCCTTTTCTTACCCGTTGAACCATCTAAATTATATCGGATACTCGGGAAAGCTCACACATAGTCTGAGCTCACACATAGTCTAACTTTACATATAAACGTAACCTTTCCTTTACATCAATGCTCACACGAGCTGTGAAATAGGCTTGCTCACACGAGCTGTGGGTCGAAATGTAAGCTACACGATGTTGCTCACACAAGCTACAGAGAATCCGCAAAAAATGCAGGACCTCAGCCATTGGTAGGAAATTTAAGACCAACACCCAAAATATGAAATCCCTAATGACATGTCATTTGTATCCTAAGAATTCTTAAGGTTCAACTGGGACTCGATATCCGTCAATTCATCATAGCATTGAGACATTTGTATATTGATTCATTCACATTAAAACGACATAATAAAAATTCAATTTTGATAAAACTAAAACGATTACAGTTCTTAGGAACTTACCTCGATAACTAGGGCGTAGAAGTAATATCGAACTAATCTGAAGCTTTAGTTTTTCCTCGATTTAGGTCTAATGGTGGTTTAACTTGATCTAAATAAATAATTCCATTCAATTAAGTAATTATAAAATTTAATTTAATCCATAATTCATATTTATACAAAATTATAAATTTACCCCTAACATTTTGACTTTTTACAATTTAGTCCTTAAGCTCATAACTTAGAATCTAACCATTTCAACTTAATTCCAACTCAACCCATGTTACAATGAACCTTAAAGCAACTCATATTTATCAAAAATTTTCAATAAAACCTATAGATTTACACATTTAACAATTTAATTCCTAATTCTAAAATTCATCAAAAATTATTTAACAAAACATGTTTATTTTTCAACAAGGATTCATTATCTATCAACTAGCATCAAAACTCATTCAAAAACATCCATGGCAAGTTCCTCAACCTTCAACAGTTTTGCAAATTAATCCTTGTGCTAGCTAGATTAAGCTAAAACAGATTCAAAAACATAAAAATTATTAAAAACGAGGCTTGAAATATACCATGCAAGTGAAAACAATGCTTGGCCGAATCATAACTATTCATCTATTGAAGAATCAGTTAAGAAGAAACAAATGTGAGGAAGATGATGATTTTAGCCTAGTTGTTTTTAACTTTATTTTCCATTTTACCATTTTACCCTTTAAAAACAATCAAAATTTCAATAAAATCATGTCCATAACTATCCACTAACTCATTAAATGGTCTATTTATCATTCAAGTCTTTTATTTTAAGATTTCATAGCCATTAGACCCCTTTAGCTAATAGAACTCAACTTTTACACTTTTATAATTTAGTCTTTTTTTACTTAATTAACCTTTTAAACATCAAAATTTCTCAATGAAATTTTAATATGACCTTAATATAATCTCATAAAAATTAAATAAATAATAAAATAATAATTTACTCGTCAGAATTGTGGTCCCAAAACAACTGTTTCTGACATCACTAAAAATAGGCTGTTACAAAAAAAGCCTTAAATGAACTAAATAAGCTTTGTTCGTGTTTAGTTCGTTTTATAAATGAGCTTCAAAATTTTATTCATTTTCGTTTATTTAACTTCATAAATGAATAGAAATGAATAGAAGTTAAAATTTTCATGAACTGTTCATCGAATGGTCTATTCATTTACGAACTTAAATATAGACTAAATCTACAATTGTACGCATAGTACATGACTAGTAATTGAATTTAATCACTATTTTTGAGTAGAATAACATCTCAAAGTTGCGTAAAACTTATTTTTTTTACCCTACCGGTTCCATCAATTTATAGGGAAAAAAAGTGAAACTCCAATTGAATTAGTATTTAATAGAAAAACAACTTCCCAGTTGAATTGGGATAGAGAGGGGCGGCAACCCTAGTTAAATATACTAGGGTTTATCATCCCTTGTATTTAACATGGGGGGCGTTTGGGCCTCTCCTGTATCGGGTCCAATTATAGCTGCTTCCTAGATTTTTAACTCAACACTTTATAATTCACTCCAACCCAATAAATGCTTTTCTATTTTCCAAAATAAATGTCACACTTTGAATGTCACAAGTGAATAAATCCATAAATAGATTCAAAATCTATTCTTCTTATGTCCAGTCCGATGTACTATCAGTTTCGTCAGTCACATTTATGTCTTCATCTTCAGAGAGTCGTCCGCTCCGATGCTCAAGGCAATGCATCTCCTCAATTAGACTTGATAGACGACATATTAGTCTTTCAATCGGTTTGCTCATTTCCAATTAGACTAAGGACATGTTTAGATTCGTCTACTAGTACAAGTTGTCTTTCCTATTATGATCCGACCACGTAATACCGCTAAGTATTAGTTTAAACATTAGACAACTAGTGAGCCAATATTTGCTTCAATTTTGCTTTGCATGCAAAAACCACATGAAGACATTATATAAAGAATATTAATGTAATCCATGAATTATTTTATTAACCAATATGTTCTAAAATAATACAAATTTACAAATGAATATATTACACTTAGGACACCAAATCTAACATAAATTAGGTATAAGTTATAGAGTTATACTTTTTATTATGATGACTATAGATATATTTCATTTATATGATTTAATGTGTTAATGGCATATTCTATAAAATCATGAGAACTTTCTATAAGGTAAAATGGTATTTATATGATTTTTTTTTGTCGTAACTAGGGTATCCATTGCCTGTAACAATGACTAATCCTCTTGTCGCGAGTGCTCTCTGAAGAGGTAAACGACTAGTCACGAAATGTGCTTTATTCCCATGATAAAAAATATCTTATTTTTTCCTCATTTTAACTATTTTAACAATTACTTTTATAACGTTTTAGGTGGTAAAAGTACAAGGTAAGGCCTTGCACTTAGGGTCGAATTGCGTTTCAACCTTTCTATTGAAAAAACATGCAAATTTGCTCATCCATTAAATTTTATCTGTTAAAAGATGACATGGAACGTTAATTTAAATGGAAATTACTCATTTGGTCCTTGAACTAGCTAAAATATCATTTTGATTTTTTTAAATATTCTTAACAGTAATTCTAAATATTTAAAATAAATAAATATAAATTATTAAA
>JABFAF010279015.1:7586-24943 GCA_013677275.1 Gossypium schwendimanii
GATTATTCTTGATATGTATAAATTTCATATTTGAAATGAATTGATATGATTAAAGTTTATACGAGCTTAATAAGCATTCATTGCTTACGTAGTTGTTTTCCTTTACTTTCCAGATTATCGGAAGCTAGATCAGGTTGGAAGCTTGTCAGAGATATATTACACGATCCATCATTTCTATTGGTACTTTCGGATGTTTTGATTTTGGTTATAATGGCATGTATAGGTAATCTGGTTAATGTTGGCCTATATGTATTTTGTTGAGATTAGCCACTTATTTGGCTTGTGTTTTGACATATTTTGATTTGTGCATATTTGTCTTATATGGTTGATGTGTGGTTTGGTTTATGGTTGTATGGTAAAAGGTAAAATGTTAGCTAAATGTGCATTTTATACATGTGATTTGGAATGTGATGAATTTATCATGAATCGGTACTTTAATATGTAAGGTATATATATATATATCTAAATATGTTAGTATTTGAAATACATTTTGGCACCAAATGGTATGTTTTGGTGGGTAAGTGGCTTGGTTTGAAATAAAGCAAATTAGCTTGGTAAATCTTGGGTACAAAAATGCATATAAGTTAGTTATACATTTGAATATATTGAATGCATGAATACACTTATTTTGGCTTGTTTTGGATGCCTAATTACAGCTTATTGATATACGTAATGTTGATTATAGGTTGACACCAAATTGAATAAGAAATGTGGCTTGTAAAATAGCCTATTTTCGTCCACACGGGCAGAGACACGGGCATTTGTCTCGACCGTGTGTCCCCTTATCTGTTAAAATAATGCAAGTCAATGAGTTACACGCCCTTAGACACGGGTGTGTCTCTTGACTGTGTGAGTCACACGGCCTGGTCACACGGCCGTTTCAGTCATATGACCATGCAACCCATGCAGTGTTGAAAATATTAAATGTTTTTGAAAAATTTTTTGAGTTTCCGATTTAGTCCCGATTTTTTTCTAACGTGTATTTTGGGCCTCGAGGGCTAGTATAAGGGACAATATGTTTAATTCTAATTCATTTCTTTTATATATATTATGTGATGTGAAATATTTGAAATTTCTATCTATTTGTTCTGTAAACTCTTGTAATGCTCTGTAACTCTATTCCAGCTACGGACTCGGGTTAGGGTTTTTACAATGCTGTGGTGCCATATAACCATGTATGGCACACGGTCATGTGTCAAGCCATGTATCAGCCCGTGTGCACCCAAAGGTCACTTTTCCAACAAGTTAATCAATCTAATTTCCCTTAAGCCACAAGCAACAAGATGCCAATGTTCAAACCTGCTCCAGAACTCATTAAAACATGCCCAAAATCAACATATATTCAAGAATCTTAAGTGTCTAACCAATATGTCATAAAAGGCACCACAATTCAACAATTTCAAGCTAACAATACCATTCAATATCCATATGCCATTGATATTCAATCAACTAATATTACCACACAAGCTTATACAAAATAAACCAAATTAACCAAAACATTTACATAGCACTTTGTCTCAAAACATATCATTGTCAAAACATACCACTTTATACCTTTCATGTTACCATTATCATACCTTAATCACTTTCACATTCCCCAATCAACATTTCACAAAACTTATACCAATCCTTTAAGTCATTGCATCTTATCACATACCAAAGCTAACCTACAAAACATGATTAAAACCATTCATATATGTATATGTAACACCCCATACCCTACCTGGACACCAAGCCAAATATCGAGATGCTACACCACCATCTCACTACTTGTTCATCTAAAACGACATGTTATTTCTCATGCATCATTTTTTTATTAATAATAACAGAGCATTATCATGAATTATAAGTCATACATTCACTTTTTATTGATAAACCATGCCAAGAATTCATAAAATAGCATAACATAGGTATTAATCATGCATTAGGACCACTTATCAATTTTTTACCAAAAATGTTAAATAGGTATCGATACGACCTCTATGGTATCGATATTTCGTTTAAGTGGTATCGATATCACCAAGAAAATTGATACCAAACTAGCATTTTGTTTCTCACCAAATTTCAAAACATCAGAAAATATCAGTACCTTTCGCAAGGTATCGATAATTACACCTCGAGTATCGATACTTGGGCCAAGGTATCGATACCAAATTGGTATTCTAACTCCTTGCACTTTCAAAAATACAAAGTATCGCTTTAAAAGCTCTAATATCGGTACCTCTGCTTCAAGTTACAAAAATTCAGCATATATGAGCATTTAAATCATTCAAACTTAATCCCTAAACATCACGCTTCATTCACCTAGTCATGTAAGCATCAAAATGTTTAAAAGAATAGTCAAAATACCATATCCAAGTCCATATGCTTCCTAGCATACATAATATGCAAGTAACCCACATACGTCTTAACAATTTGATATTAATGTCTACCACATTGGCCTATCACATTGCCTTTACTTCCCAAACATAAATAAGCATATAACACCTACTAATAAAAGCTAAATAATTGGCTTGAATCACTCCCTTGGAGGCCATACCACTCACACCGGCACAACTTATCTGCAATGGTTAAAAAGGAGTGGGTGAGCTTAACAAGCTCAACAAGGTAGACATGCAACATAATCATAATATCTTCCACTCCTATGTCATATTTTACGCATTTAATCATCTTTCATGAATATTTACATATTAATCACATGAATGCTTAAGCATATATTTCAGCATATAGCAATAACATTTAATCACATTCAGTCATTTTTTTATAGTAATTTGGCTCTTGAGATTATGAAACATAAAGTGGACTTTATCACCACACATCAAATACACAGATCTCCATCATACCATAGTAACTCAAAGAGTCAAACATGTCCCATAAGTGAAAAATATAGCTAACACTCTCCAACACACCACATATACATATTCCAATGAAAAAAGCTTAGCTCACATTCCCTTATCTCTCTGAAACTGTCCCTAGGCCTCAACGCCCCACATATATCACAACACAAAGGTTAGTACTCATAGCCCTATGGCATGGAACTATATCCAACGGTCTCATAAGGTCACAAGGCCAAAATATCCACCTTTTTATCACATATTTACTTACTGATTTTCCGAACATATTCACTACGTATTCACATTAGTAGCACAATATAATCACTGTCATATGGCATGACAACAATCCACTTATTTACTATCACATAGCATGAATAGCATACCCTCATAATGGTCATCACAAGCTTATAACATATATCATAGTATCTCATATATGTTCATGATTCCACAATTTCACAAATTCAAAAGCAAACATATTTCACATTTAATCATAGGTGTGACAACACTTACACTCAGAATTTAAAGTTGGGGTTTAGGCTAGCTCTAAATTCCTAATTATACAATGAATCATCTATGAGTAGTGATCCCAAAACACTCACCAGAAATATGCTTTCGCTGAAAAGCCAAAAGCTTAGACAAGCTTTTCTTTGCCTTTGTCTCTACTCGTTGAAGGTCCTATAGACTCCAACACTTCAACCAGACAAACTACACAAGTACACAATCAAAAATCAGCCATTGACTCACTTTAAACAATAAAATATAATAGCCTAAGCTACGTTCACTTTTAACCGAAACCTTCAACATGAAAAACTTTAATTTCAAATATCTTAGCCTACACTTAATCTTTTCACATGAAATGAATTCTATTCATCTACATAATCATCTATGACTAATTCCTAACCTTTAAACTACACAAAACTTACACAAGCTATGACAGTAAATGCTCACACAAGCTGTGATTGTAAATGCTCACACGAGTTGTAAAATGGACCTTCTAACACGAGTTGTGGGTTGGGATGTTAGGCTACACAATGTTGTTCACACGAGTTATGAAGAATCCACAACAAATACAAGATCTTAGCCATCGGTAGAACATCTAAGACTAGCATCAGAAACGATAATAACCCTAATGACATGTCATTTGAATCATAAGCATTCACAAGGTTCATACGGGCCATGTTTCATATCCATATCAATTAATTATTTACATATTACTTCATCACATCAATTCATCTATATAGTTTTCCATTTTCAGTCATAAACCTTAATTATAATACCACTGCAACTTGGTCCATTTCATCACTTATCATTTATTAAGCAAATAAACTCAATCACAACATACATAGATAGTTATTAAATCCCAGTAATAGCAGGTAATTAATTAATTAATATAGGAACTTACCTAAATTGCAACCTGGTCCATTTCATCACTTATCATTTATTAAGCAAATAAACTCAATCACAACATACATAGATAGTTATTAAATCCCAATAATAGCAGGTAATTAATTAATTAATATACGAACTTACCTAAATTGAATCTATAGCAAACACAACACTGATAATTACTCTGCTAACTTTTTTTTTCCACGATTATTGTCCAGTTGATTTGTTTCTTGATTTAGATAATCATTTTAATTCAATTAACCATTTAAAATAACTTAAAAAATTAAACTTATGCATATAAACCCGTTTATTAAATTTTTACAATTTTACCCAAAACTTTTACCCTTTATGCAATTTAGTCCCTAAAGCTGAAACTTGCATAATTTTCAAAATTAGCCCAAAACATTAATTTTGAATTCATTATGGGCCCTTTACAGCCCCTAAAAACTAAATTTTACAAAAAGTCCATGCTTATTTCAATATTTAAACAATTTCATCCTTACATTCAAAACTAATTAAAACTACTTTACAAAATGTTCCTATTTAGCCATCAAGCTAATAAATATATAAACTAACTTCAAAAACACATAGAATTCATTCATGGAAACTCCTTAAACTTTTAACAATTTTATGAATTAGTCCTTGGGCTAGCTAGATTAAGCTACAATGATCTAAAAAACATAAAAATCATACCGTGCAAGAGGATAAGTCTTGCATGAAAGCTTGTTATATTCTAGCTATGGGGTTTCAATTTCTAAAGAAAAAATATGAAGATGTTGACTTTGTTTATCTTTTTTTTATGTTATTTATTATTTTAATTACCTTTTTAACCTTTTAATTTAACTAAAATTTTATAAATTACCATACATAAACCTTCCACTATATTAATTAGGGTCTATTTACCTTTTAAAGCCTTTAAATCATGATTTCATAATCATTTAGCAGTATAAACTATTAGTAATTAATTTTTGTAACTTTTAAAATTTAGTTCTTTTTACTTAATTATTATCCAAATGTTTAAATTTCCTAACCAAATTTTAATATGACCCTATAATAGACTCGTAAATATTAGATAAATAATATTTGTTGACTCGCTAGTCAAACTAATTATTCTCTGCAGAAGCTAGCGAAGTTATACATCTCTGAGATAGTTAGACTTCATGAGATTCCTATATTGATTATTTCAAATCGAGACCCTCGTTTCACATCTCAATTTTGGAAGAAACGACATGAAGCTCTAGGTACTCGGTTAGACTTCAGTAAATCATTCCATTCACAAACTAATGGATAATCCAATAAGGTTATTTAGACTCTAGAGGATATGTTCCAGGGTTGAGTGATAGAGTTCCGTGGTAGTTGGGAAAAATTTCTACCTCTGGTCGAATTCGCTTATAATAACAGCTTTCTTACGAGGCTCCGATGGATGTCATTTTCGCACTTTACTGTGTTAGGCTGAGTTGGGTGAGTGGAAAATTATGGGTCCAGATTTGATTAATGAGATTGAGGATAAAGTTAGACAGATTCGGGATCCACTAAAGGCAGCTTCCGACAGACAGAAATTCTATACAGATCTTAAGAGAAAAAAGATCGATTTTGTTGTGGGGGGTCAAGTTTTCCTTAAGGTATCTCCGTGGAAAAAAATTCTCAAGTTTGGACACAAGGGCAAGTTGGGCCATAGATTCATTGGGCATTATCATATCTTGAGACGAGTGGGCCCAGTTGCTTCCTCAGGAGTTAGACCGCATACACAATGTTTTTCATGTCTCTATGTAATGAGAGTATCAGTCTGATCCATCTCACATTGTGCCTATTGAGGAGATAGAGGTGAGGCTGGATTTGACTTTTGAGGAGGAGCCAATGTAGATCCTGGGTCGAGAAGTAAAGTTCTTGAGAACAAAGAGTATTCCTTTGGTTAAGGTTCTGTGGCATAATAATGATACTTAGGAAGCCACTTGGGAATCGAAAGACTTGATTCATTAGTAATACCTATATCTGTTTAAGTCGGGTAAATTTTGAGGTCAAAATTTCTTTAAGTGGAGCGATGTAATGCCTTAAAATTCTTGTTTTTTAATTGTTAATTCATGTCAAGTAATTTGATCAGCTTTAGTGGTTAAGTATTCTAGGTATGTGCCTGAGGTCCTGTGTTCAAATCTCTTCCCTTAAATTTTTATTATTTTTTTCCAACCTCTAACTTAGAAGAGTTGCCTTATTTTAAATTCTAAGTTTCTTTTGACAAGAACGAGCCTCTGACTTAGAAGGCTTCGGCTTACCTAGAGGTCCCATAACAATCGTTTTTAGTGGTATCAAAAATAGTGGTTTCTAGACCACGATTTCAACCATTTAGTCAGTAGTTTATTTTTTTTTATTATTTACAGGGTTATTACAAGGTCATATTAAATTTTTGTTAGAAAATTTTGTCGTTAAGACAGTTAATTAGGTAAAAATGACTACATCGTAATGGCTACAAAAGTTTATTGCTAATAGTTAAAGGTTTTAAATTGCTAAAGAGATTTGAATTGATGGACTTATGTGGCAATTAGACCATATGGACAGTTAGTGGATGGTTGGGACAAGGCATTACATGAAATTAATTTAAGTTTTAAAGGGTAAATTTGTAATTAAATAATTAAGTAAAATTAAAACAAAAGAAAACAAGCACGTTTTCATCTTCCATAGCTCTCCACCGATTTTTGAAGAAGAGAAAAACAACATTTTCATAGCTTAAAGTTCGGTTAGCTTGTAACTTGCATGTAAGTTTATTTTGATTCTGTTTTTTAGTAATTTTTATGTTTTTGATATCGTTGTAGCTTAATCTAGCTAACATGGGGGCTAATTTGTAAAATTGTTAAATGTTTAGAATTTTACCATGAATGAATTTGTAATGTTCATGAAGTTTTATGATAGTTTATTGAGCTTGATAGGTAAATAGGACTATTTTGTAAAGTGATTTTAGGTAATTTTAAAGTTTAGAAACTAAGTTGTTAAAATTGTAAAATATCATGTAATTCTTATGATAAAATAATAAAAGTGGATTGTTTATGGACGATATAGAATTAAGAATAAGGATTTTTGGCTAATTTGAATAAAAAGTGAAAGTTTAGGGTAAATGTGTAAATTTTCATTAAAAAGGTTAATTGCATAAGTTTATGTGATTTAAGATGTTTAATTTGGTTAAATGAATTAACTATTATTATTTAGATTAAAAAACAAGTCAATCGATTATTAATCGCGGGAAGGAAAGGTCATTGAGTAGGTGTCTTCAAATTTCGGTAGCTATCGTATTTCGATAAGTTCATATTAAGTTATTATATTATTTTTATTGATCTGAATTTAATCACTTATGTTTTTGTGTGTATATATATATGTTATCGTAAATATGATTAACACAAGTAAGACCATAACTAGAAGACGCTATGGCAACATGATTAAAACGAGTAAGACCATAGTTGAAAGACACTATGGCAACATGAATTAAAACGAGTAAAACCATAGTTGAAATATGCTATGGCATCATGACGGAAGTAAGTAAGACCATGGCTAAAAGACGCAATGGCATTATTGTAACTAGAACTAAGACCATAGCTGAAAGATGCTATGGCATCCTTTGACAGTTATCTATCAGGTTTGGAATGTTGGAATTCAACAAAAGAATAGTTGTTTCATTTTTGTATTTGAATTATAATTAATTTGAAAGGTGTGATATATTTGATTTCATGAGCTTACTAAGCTTTATATAAGCTTACCTATTTTGGTTTTATTCTTGTAGATTATCGGATTTGCATCGTCGAGTGGATCAGTTTTGGGAGATCACACTACCCGCCATCATTTTGGTAGCCTTTTGATCATTTTGGTCCGGTTATAAATGGCATGTAAATAGGATTATAATATGTATGTGTTCTATACAATTAGTTGATGACTTAAGTGATTTTTTATGATAACTTTTGTATATATATATAACACTTGATATTTTGTAGAGATGGTCAATGTTTGTCTAGTATATTATGGAATGAAATAACGTATATATAGTTATTATGGTAGATTGAATGGCTAATCTTTTTGGTGTGGAAAATGTGGACTTTGGTTGGTGATTGAATTACCCTAATTGGTTTTATATTTGAGTTTGTGTGTTTGAGATTATAAGTTTGAACTATGGTGCCAATGAGGGCATATTGATTAGGCACTTAGGTTGTGTGTGAAATGGAATATTTTGGCATGGTTAGGCACATTTTAAATAGGTTTGATGGATGGTTATTGCTTATCTTGGTGCCCAAGCATTTAAATGTGAAATAGGTTTTTTTTAAGGAAGTTCTAGGTAAACACGGCCTATGACACAGGCTACCACACAGCCGTGTGCCCCACAGGGTTGTGTGACAAAACCATGTGGTTGTTTGATTTTAGGTGCAAGATTTTTTACGAAGTCATAAGTTGTTACACGGTCTAGAGACACTGTCGTGTGACCCTATTTTGAATCACAAATGATCTGGCACACGACTAGGTGACCTTATTTGGAATTGTACATTGTCTGGGAACATGGGCGTGTAGAGAACCCACATGGGCTAAGTCTCTTTCACACGACCGTGTGACCCCTATTTATACTTTTCACACAAAATTTCATAGAAGTTTCAATTTAATCCAGAATTGATGTCAGTGTTTTTTCAATGTTTCGTAAGCTCAAATTAGGTCCCAAATTGATTGAAAAGCATGGAAATGATTGAATAAGAATTATTTGGTTGTATTTGATTGAAATAATGAAAAATGTTATAATATTATTATCGTAATGCCTTATAGCTCAGATCGGATGACTAAACTAGGTATAAGGTGTTACATTTAGTGGTACCAAAGCTACAATTTAGTCGATTCTGGGATTGAACATAGCATTTATCGAGTCTAGATATACATGTCATTTTATAACTTGTGATAATGTGATGACTCCTGATCAGTTTGACTTGTTTTCTTATAAATTAAAGATGTGAATTGATTCCAATCGAACAATATTTGACGAAGGTCAGAGTTATACCCGAGCCATCGATCAAGGGGTTGCTCATAATGTATCTGAATTTCAAGAGTCTAGTGAAGAAAATCATGTGTTTTTTTCTATATGATGAGAGACATGTTTGATGCTTATATGAGAGTTAATCCCAAGGCTCGACAACATTTGCCCCCTCGTCCTCAAAGTTCTAGATGATCGAATATTCACAGAATTACTATTGATAAAGTTTGAAAGTGTGGAGCTGAAGAGTTCCATAGTAACATCACTGATGATCTAGCCAAATCTGAATATTGGCTAGAGCATACGCAGAGGGTCTTAGATGAAATGTTGTGCCCTCTTGAAAACTATCTGAGATGTGTCGTATCATTATTAAAAGAAGAAGTTTTTTATTGGTGGACAACTTTAATCATGGTTGTACCTAAGGAATGGGTGAATTGGGAATTTTTTAAAATAGAGTTCTGAAAGAAATACATAAGCAAAAAATATCTTGATAAGAAGAAAAAGGAATTCCTCGGGTTGAAATAGGGTTATAGATCAGTTGTGAAATATGAGCATGAGTTTGTTCAACTCAGTAAGTATACACAGGAAACTGTATCTTCTGAAGAAGAAATGTGTATTTATTTCGAAGATGGTTTAAATGATGAGGTCAAACTATTAGTGGGTGTAACGGAAATTAGAGAATTTGTGGTTTTATCTAACAAAGCTCAGAAGATGGAAGAAATGCACAATCGTAAGAAACAGAGAGAGATGAAATCTCGTGGTTTCAATAAGCGCAACCCAAATAGAACATTTTATGCTTCCCTCAGAAGAAATGAAAGACTTTAATAATTGTATTTCTGAGCCAACAGGGTTTTCAAGCAAAGATCGATCTATACAGAACAATATGAGATCATTGGTGCCTTCAGTGACTAGCGTGGGAAGTGTCCAAAATGTAAGCAAGCCAGAATATAGTGAGTGTGACCGAAATCACTTTGGTGTATGTAGAAAGAAAGACGGATCCTACTTTATTTATGGATCTCCTGATCATTACAAAAGAGATTGCCCAAATCGAACTAAGTCGAACAAGGATCAGAATACAAAACCTATCAGTACTTCTTCTATAGGCAAAAGACCAGGGAATAGTAGTGTTGTAGGAGTCAGCAGAAGTGGGACCAAGGACATAGCAGTTCGATCTGAAGCTCAAGCTCTTACCAAAGCTTACTCAATCCGTGCACCTGAGGAAACCTCAGCTCTTAGTGTTATTACTGGTACATTTTCTATCTTTGATGTTACTATATATACACTAGTTGACCCTGGATCGACACATTCATATATATGCACTATGTTAGTAACTGAAAAGAATTTACTAGTTGAGTCAATTAATTATGTCATTAAAGTAACGAATCATTTAGGTCAGAGTGTCTTTAGTTGATCTTGTATACAAATAATGTCCACTAAAAATTCAGGAATACGACTTTCCTATTGATTTAATGTTACGCCATTTAACGAATTTGACATTATCCTGGGAATGGATTGGTTAACGATTCATGATGATGTTGTGAATTGCCATTAGAAAAGAATTGATTTGAGATGTCAGAACGATGAGTTGATTTCTGTTGAATCTACGAAGTATGTTTATGTTTCAAGTATAATTTCAGCAATTTTAGCATAAAAATTTATCCAGAAAGGTTGTGATACATTTTTTTGCTTATATTCTAGATTCCATAGTATCAGAAAACAAAGTTGATCAAGTGCTAACAATATGTAAGTTTACAAATGTTTTTCCTCAGGAGTTGTGAGATTTACCACCAAAGAGAGAAGTTGAATTTGTTATTGAGTTAATGCTAGAGACTACTCCGATTTCGATTGCTCCATACTGAATGGGTCCAACCAAACTAAAAGAGTTAAAAGTTGAATTGCAAGAACTAATTTATAAAGGTTTTATTTGATCGAGCTTCTAGTTATGCCTTTCGGGTTGACAAATGCCCTGACAGTGTTTATGGATATGATGAACTAAGTTTTTCAGTCGCACCTCGACAGGTTTGTCGTTGTTTTTATTGATGATATTCTAATTTATTCCAAAATGAATTTTAGCATGCCCAACATTTAAATATTGTATTATAGACCTTGCGCGAAAAGCAATTGTATGCAACTTTTAGTAAATCTGAACTTTGTCTCAAAGAAGTCAGATTTCTAGGACATGTAATTTCGGCTAAAAGGATATGAGTTGATCCAAGCAAGATTTCTGCTATTCTTAACTGGAAGCCTAAGCAAAATGTTTTTGAGGTGCACTGTTTCCTGGGATTAGTCGGATATTATCAACGATTCGTTAAGAATTTTTTGATAATAGCTTTACCTATGACAAAACTGTTACAAAAAGATGTTGGCTTTGTTTGATCTGAGAAATGTCAGCAAAGTTTCAATCAGTTGAAAAATATGTTGAAAGAGGCACCGATATTGACACAACCTAAATCGAGGAAAGAATTTATTGTTTACATTAATGCTTCCTTGAATGGTTTAGGATGTGTTTTGATGCAGGTAGGCAAACTTATTGCTTATGCTTCTCGACAACTTAAAACTCACTAAAAGAATTACCCGACACATGATATTGAGTTAGCTACAGTTTTTTTTTTTTTNCATTGAAAATTTGGCATCATTATTTATATGGTGAGAAATGTCACATTTATACTGATTACAAAAGTTTGAAGTATTTAATGACACAAAAAGAGTTGAATCTGCGACAACGGAGGTGGCTAGAGTTATTAAAAGATTACGATTTGGTGATAGATTATTATCCTGGCAAAGAAAACGTCATTGCCAATGCTTTGAGACATCAACTCTTTTTTCTCTTCTATCGATGAATGCTCAACTTCAGTTGGAGCGAGATGGTTCTATTTTTTTCGAGTTGAAGGCTAAACCTTTGTTTTTGCAAAATATCTGAGAGTTGCAATTTGATGATCCGATTTTAGTATTGGCAAGGATAACAGTTTATATTTTCGTAACAGACTATGTGTACCTAATGATTTATAGTTGAAACAAAATATTTTGAATAAAGCACATAATAGTGTTCATTCATTACACCCAGGAAGCATAAAAATGTATTATGATTTGAAGCAAATATACTAGTGGCTAGGAATGAAGCGTGAGATTTTTGAATTTGTATCAAAATACCTTGTGTGTCAACAGGTGAAAGCCGAGCATCAGGCTCCATCCAGGTTGTTGCAACCTATTATGATTCCTGAGAAGAAATGGGAGTGTGTTACTATAGACTTTGTATCATGTTTACCATTAACACTGAGAAAGAAAGACGCAATCTGGGTTATAGTTGATCGGTTGATGAAGTCTGCACATTTTATACCTATACGTACAGATTTCTCACTTGATAAATTGGCAGAGTTTAATGTTTCAAAGATAGTCAAATTACACGGTGTTCTAATGTTAATAACTTCTTATCATGATCCAAGGTTTACCTCCAGGTTTTAGGGTAAATTACACGAGGCTCTAGGTATTAAGTTGAAATTTAGTACTACTTTGCACCCACAAACAGATGGTCAATCAAAACGAGTAATTCAAATACATGAAGATATGCTCCAATGTTGTATACTCGAGTTTGAAGGTAGTTGGGAAAAGATTATTTCATTGGTTGAATTTTCTTATAACAATAGTTACCAGTCGAGCAAAAAAAGCTTTGTATGGAAGGAAATGTAGAACTTCGCTGTACTAGATTGAGTTAAGTGAAAGAAAGATTGATGGTACAGATTTGATCCGTGAAACTGAAGATAAAGTCAAGATTATTCTAGATTGTTTGAAAGCTACTTCAGATCAATAGGAATTGTATGCTGATTTTAAAAAAAAAAAAAGACATCGAGTTTCAGGTTGGCGGGAAAGTATTCCTCAAATTTTCACCTTGGAAAAAAGTTTCATTTCGGCTAGAAGTGAAAACTTAATTCGAGGTTTATTGGTCCGTACGAAGTTATTAAAAGAATTGGTTCTGTAGCTTATCATTTGGCATTACCAGTAGAACTTGAAAAGATTCATAATGTATTTCATGTATCAATGTTGAGACGATACAAATCAGATCCTTCGCATGTGATTTCTCCGGTTGAGATAGAATTACAGCCTGAGATAACCTATAATGAAGAAACGGTTAAAATTTTAGCTCAGGAAGTTCAAAAACTTTGTAATAAACAGATATCGTTGGTGAAAGTCCTTTGGCAGTGTCATGGTGCCGTGGAAGCCACCTGGGAACCAGAGAATACTATGAAAATGCAATACCAAAACCTCTTTTCTGGTAAGATTTTCAAGGACAATATTTTCTTTAGAGGGAGAGTTCTGACAGTCATTTTTAGTGGTTTCAAAAATAGTGGTTTTGGGACCATGATTTCGGCCATTAAGTTAGTATTTTATTATTTCTTTATTATTTACAGGGTTATTACAAGGTCATATTAAATTTTGTCATTTAGATAGTTAATTAAGTAAAAAATACTAAATTGTAAATGCAGCAAAAGTTAATTACTAATAGTTAAAGGTTTTTAATTGCAAAAGAAATTTGAATTGATGGACTTATGTGGTAATTAGACCATATGGACTTTTAGTGGACAGTTAGGAAAAGGCATTACATGAAATTAGATTAAGTTTTAAAGGGTAAATTTGTAATTAAATAATTAAATTAAATTAAAACAAAAGAAAACAAGCATGTTGTCATCTTCCATAGCTTTCCACTGATTTTTGACAAAGATAAAAACACCATTTTAATAGTTTGAAGTTCGGTTAGCTTGTAACCTTGCATGTAAGTTGATTTTGATTCCGTTTTTAGTAATTTTTATGTTTTTGAGATCGTTGTAGCTTAATCTAGATAACTTGGGGGCTAATTTGTAGAATTGCTAAATGTTTAGAATTTTACAATGAATGAATTTGTAATGTTCATGAAGTTTTATAATATTTTATTGAGCTTGATAGTTAAATAAGACTATTTTGTAAAATGATTTTAGGTAATTTTAAAGTTTAGGGACTAAGTTGTTAAAATTATAAAATATCATGTAATTCTTGTGATAAAATTATGAAAGTGGACTGTTTAGGGACCATATAGAATTCATCGTAATGTTTTTTGGGCTAATTTATAATAATTGTGTGAATTTTTAGATTTAGGGATTAAATTGAATAAACGGTAAAAGTTTAGTGTAAATGTCTAAAATTTCATTAAAAGGGTTAAGTGCATAAGTTTATGTGATTTAAGATGTTTAATTTGGTTAACTGAATTAACTATTATTATTTAGATCAAAAAACAAGTCAACCAATTGTTAATCGTGGGAAGGAAAAGGTCATTGAGTAGGCGTCTTCAAATTTCATTAGCTATCGTATTTTGATAAGTTCATATTAAGTTATTTTGATAAGGTGTGTTGAGAAAAATAATGTTACTTGACTATGAATGAAAAAAAATTAAAGTCATGAACTGACTTTGAAAACAAGCTATGACAAATAGCAAATATGTTGTCTAGTTTCACCAAGAGATTTGAGGCCTCTTTACAACAACTTACTTGATGAAAAAGACATGACGTATAGTTTCATATATTTGGTGATTGTCAAATTAATTTCTTGGATATTAAGAAATAAATAAAGTAGCCAAATATGATATCATCATGATAAGAAAAGATAAATTGATCACTGTAATTTGACAATAGTAGAAAGAAATGATATCATTGATAGCATTCTTTTGCAAAAGAATGGGTAATTGAACATGGTTGGGATATTGGTCTTGTGAATTTTCAAGACACAAATAAATATAAAGTTTCACCATGTAGTATGAATAATTAACAGAGATATGTTGAAAATTTAGAAATTTAGGGATGATGTACAAACCTATAATATTTGAGTCACCCATGATGGAAACTCAACTCAACGCTTGGTATAACGTCAAGTCTTGAATTCAATGAGACAAAGTACATCGTCAGTATATGACCGTGAACACTATAAAATTATATATAATATATCATCCCAAGGTAAAAAACTGTTAGATACCCGTAATAATAAGGGGAAGGATGAGTATTATACTCTTAATAAACCCATAACATAAATATGTTAGAGTGTTATAATTACGGGAACACTCTTGATGGGACCTACCTATGAAGTGTGGCCGCTTCTAGGAGCTCAATGGCTTGGTTCTGACAACACTCATGCAAAAAGGTTACAAACAAATGGTCATAATAGTGTCCCTAGATACTGTGCATTGACTGGTATTAAAATCATTGTGTGAAATGTGTTTGGTTAATCAAATGGAATAGTTGGTTCAAAGCATAGTCTACCATGCAGTTTCGATTAACTTCAACATGTTTTCACTAAGTGAAGGTTCAATCATAAGACACATTCATTTATGCAATTGATTTCCAAGATTATCAAAATCTAGAATATTTTGAAAACGAGGGGAGATTGTGGGAACATTTTCAAATATATATATATAGTGTTCCAATAGTTGCAAATGAAAAGTTATAAGTAACCAAAAGTTATGTCACTTGCTTATTAACAAATAGTCATAATTATTCAAGTAGATATCTATTGAATAATTATGTTTATTACTAAAGATTTGACTATCCATTTGGGTAATTATGTCCATATGAAAAGACATGAGGCCTCTTATTTGCATGACAACCTAAAAGTATAGAAAAAAAAAAGTTTATTTCTGATCTCTACCATTTTTTATATTTCTTAATTGTTCTATAAAAAATTATTATAGAAATTCTTTATAAAAATTGATATCCTTACTATGCTTTGCTAGTGCTCAGTGAACTGTTTCTGTCAATGCAAAATGTAGGCAGTCATTGGGCTTCATTATATCCTCGAGGTTCATTTGCAAGTAACTCTTTCACACATCATAATATAAGTGGGGGCGAATAGAACCTTAAAAATATTGTCATTGATACACACCTTGAAGCCTTCGTTAATTTCTCATAAGTTTATTTTTATCCCCACTCACCAACAAGAGTATGGTTGGCAAGGAATGAATTGGTTTTGATGTATGACAGTGTGTTTTTAACATTTTAATTCAATAAAATCAAGTTCTTTGCTAATACGAAAATTAATTAAAGGGTAAACTACCAAAATAGCCACTTTTGTTTGTCTCAAGTTACATTTTAGTCACTTATGTTTGAAATGCTACGTTTTAGTCACTTATGTTATTGTGTTGTAACATTTTAGTCACTAAGCCTTTAATTGTCATTAACAATGTAACGGTAAGCTAACGTGGCACGTTAAATTATCATTTCAAACAAAAATTTTAGGTAAAATTATACAATTGGTCCCCATATGTTTTCACATTGAGAAATTTAATTTTTTTTCTTTTATGCTCTTTTAACTTTCCTTTTTTTTTTCTTTATTTTTCATTCTTTTCTGCTTCTCCCTCTATTTTCCTACCTTCTCCATCTCTTTTATATTCTTTTAATTTTCCTTTTTTTTATTTTATATTCCCTTCTTCATATTCCAATTGTGGTTTCAATAGCTGCCTCAAATGATTTTCGTGCAACCTGGCCCTTAAATCCATCATATGGTTAAATGCTACACATTAACAAGTAACCTTTAGTTGACTGTTTGACAAAATTTGCAGATGCCTCATGTTTGAAATCTCAATTCTTTGAATTAATTATTAGATCATTCAAGCAAAACAACTTTGCAGATGCCTTATGTTTGAAATCCCATTTCTTTGAATTAATTATGTAGAAAACAGAGATGAAGAAGGGAGGAAAACAAAGGGAGAAGCAAAAGATAATGGAAAATAAAAAAAAAAAAGTTAAAAGAACATAAAAGAAAAAAATTAAATTGCTCAAAACAAAAAAAAATATGGGAACCAATTATATAATGCAACTTAAAATTTTTGTTTAAAATGATGATTTAACGTGCCACATCAGCATACCATTATACCGTTAACGACAATTAACGGCTCAGTGACTAAAATGTTACAACACGTTAACGTAAGTGACTAAAATGCAACATTTTAAACATAAGTGACTAAAATATAACCTAAGATAAACAAAAGTGACTATTTTGATAGTTTACCCTTAATTAATAATAAAAAATAATTACTAATAGTAACTAATGTAAAAATTAATATTTGAAGCCCTAATAATTTATATTTTCAATTATTATTAATAAAAAATAAAATTAAAATAATTAAATTT
>JABFAF010279053.1:0-10115 GCA_013677275.1 Gossypium schwendimanii
ATAATAATGCATTGAGACTAATGTGTAGTTGATTGATGACAAAGTATTGTCATTGACTTAGGGATGTCAGAATCAACACACGAGTATGTGTTAGAGAATAAAATATTAGACGACACGCTGTGAGTATGTTTATTAGATTATTATGTAATAGTCAAAACCAACATCGTGAGTCATATATTTTGATATAGTTAAACGTCTCCCGTAACAGGTTGTACTATAAAGATTGATGTTGGGTATGCCACAATATATGTAGTGGGATATGATTGATCAAGATAGGATTTGTCCCTTTTACATAATAGGAGCAATATCTTAGGCCATTTGATGGAGTGAGACTAGAAATGCATGGTCATGCTCAAATAAGTTTATATGAGATATCACACTTATTTGTTTATTATAGTCTACTCAGAATACCAAGAAATATGAGATTGGACTATACAAGTGTGACTATTCCATGACTTAAGTCCAATCTAGATATAAATGATAAAATGATATAATACATGAAAAAAATTATCATAGAAATGTTATGTTGAATCATGACTTCTTGTAACTTAGGTAGCAATGATGCATTGCTAGATGCCACTCATTTCTTGTAACATTAGAAATGTTCTAGTATTACTACTAACGTTACAAGAGCCTACAGGGTCTCACCCTGTGGTTGAAGCGAACAGAATCGAAACACAAATGGTATTGTGTTTAATTGTAACATGAATTAAATTAATTATTGAATTAATTTAATTTGATAGTTAAATATTGAACACATTATATGTACAAACTTGTTTTACACAAATAGAGAATATTGTAACACCTAAAAACCCGACCCAGAAGTTTCAACCGGATCTCGAAGGTCACATTGATCACCGAAGTGATTTAAAAGCAATTTACAAAAAAACTTGTTTAAAACTCATTTACAGTACAGTTTGCTAAAACCAAACTGAATCAATTATGCAATTTATGTTTAGAAACAATAATTAATTCACACTAAAAATAATTAGAAATAAATCAAATCAATGTTCTTATACAGTTTCAAAACGCATCAATTTTGCTAATTGTGCCTTGAATTCCATATTAGAATTTGTACGGAAATGTATGTTGTTTTTTTCAAATAAGTATGAACTTTGAAACAATAACAGAAAACCCAATTAAAAATCGTGTGTGAAACTTTTGAAGTATTGTCAAAACTGAAAACACGTAGTTTAATGAAAAGTTCAAATCCGAACCCATACCACATGTTATATAATCGCTTTACAGATAATTTTAAACCAACCATATAAAAATTATGAGAACTTAACTAAACCGAGTCAAATTCAATTTCTGAGACCTTCGGCGCCAAATCCAAAACTTAACCGCACGAGTTACCTGAAAGAAATAACTAGAAGGGGGTGAGCTACATGAGCTCAGTGTGAGTCTGAAACCAAAAGCATTCAACCAGAAGACAGAGTAACTCAATGGTTAGTACAGAAAAATATATGCTCATGAATCACATGCTAAAAAGCTTATAACGGTAAACTAGTATACCATAACACATATCATTTATGCACATTTGCACATTAATCAAGTTATCAACACATGTTATCATGATTATGCATATGCATTAGGGTGGGTTTCAATATGTTGGAGGAAGTGTAATTTAGCAGTTTTACTACAATTCTGGCGGTTAAACCGTAATTTTTATTTGACAACTCAATTGCATATTTAAGAGTGGCATACCTCCACGTACTGGTGTGATTCGATGGATGGACTCCTGTAGTCCTAATTGGTGTGATTGGTTGGACAGAGATGGTGTGTAGTGGATGGGGGTAGGATCTATTTTGATATGCTATATGTTCTGGAATTTGAAAAAATATATGTTCTGAAATTCTTATGTGGCATTTGTATATGTGTACGTTATGAGTTAGAAAACTTTGTAGATGGGCTAAGTCAAACATTGTGCTTCTAGTTCACTCGTTTATTTTGTTTCGTTTCAGGTGACCCTCAAGCTTAGAATTGGACGACGATTTTGGAGCTCGATTTGCACATTTTAGTTTAAGTATATTTGAACTAAATTATGGACTTTACAGACTTTTTGGACATTTAATTTTGTTTGGGACTCTAGTATTGATTTTGGCTTTTGGTTTGCAAACGATTTATTTATAATCTGGGTTTTAATCAAGACGATGCAAATAACAATATACTATGGTTTTATAAGACAAAAAAGTTAAGATGTTTTTCCGCTGCAAAACTTTTGAAATGCGATACAATATTTTACAACTCAAATGGTTAAGCATACGAAATTGTTTTAATAAAATTTGTAAAATAAGGTTTTCGACAAGGTGTTTTCACGCGAACACCAAAACACTTATGTTTTTGATAAATTTAATAACTTTAATCTTCTAGATATTAAACTACGATTTTGCAAGATATAAGCGTGAATAATTTTATTTGAGGATGTAACCCTCATAATCTAATTGTAATGTCTAGGCCAAGTTTAGGGTGTTACATTTGGTAATATCAGAGCATGGTTGTGAAACTCGAGTTGTGTATTTTGGGTCCAAAATGTTTTAGAAAAAAATAATTTTTTAATTGGAGATTCCATTAAAAATTGACTTTTGATTTTCGAAAAGTGAATTGAGACTCCGGTGCTAGTCCAAGTAAGAAATCTAAACTTTAGTTATACTTTAGATATTTTTGCTTGTGATACTTTAGTACAACTATTTGCCTTTAGAGATTATAGTGCAATAACACATTCTCTAAACTCTAATACGAACTTTCAATAAAAATTAGATTTAGGGTTTTTAAAAATTAAACTAATACATAAAACTTTGAAATTGTAGATAAGATAATAAGTACATGTGGATCCCGAGGGTCCACATGTGAAACTATCGTAACTTTGACTGTTGAGATTGAGTCTAGGTCTTAGACTAATGGGGACAAAGCACCGTTTCAAGCTATGTTGAGGGTTTTTGAGAGGATCGCTGGGACCTATATGAGATCTGGGAGTCGAGGGTCAATAATTGAACGACTCCAATCTAATAGAGTTGATTTGTTTAAGGGTGTCATTGGGGTTACCCCGATTGTGGCCGAGTATTGAATGATGGCCACAGAAAGAATTATGAATGATCTAGACTGCACCCCCAAGCAGAAATTGAAGGGTGTAATATCCTTGCTTCGTGACAAGACTTATCAGTGGTGGTTGACTGTGGAGGAGGGCACTCAGCCTGAGCGATTGACTTGGGCTTATTTTCAGACTGCCTTCTAGAATAAGTATGTGGGGGGTGAGCTATGCTGAGGCCCATAGACGCGAGTTTCTGGGACTGACTTAGGGTGATGAATAGTGGCCAAGTATGAGGCCAAATTTTTGAGGCTAAGTAGGTATGCTCACGGATTGGTAGAGACCGATTATGATAAGAACATCTAGTTTGAGGAAGGGTTGAATTACGACATTATGGTTCTGGTAGCTCCCCAGTAGGAGCAAGTCTTTAAAATTTTGGTGGAGAAGGCTAAGATTACTGAAGAGATTAAGCGCGTTGAGCGCAAGAAAATTGATAAGGAAAAGAGTCAAAACAAGAATAAGAGGGATTCAGGTCCTTCTAGTTCTTCTCAGCAGCCTATGAAACGGGCCAAGTATGAGAGACCTCTATTGATAGAGCCAGCTGCTCGAGTTGAGCCCGTTGCTAGAGTTGAGCAGGTTCCATTTTATGGATTTTGTAATAGAAGTCACCTAGGCTAGTGTTAGAGAAGGATTCAAGCTTGCTATAGATGTGGGTCTACTGAGCATATGATTGGCAAGTGTCCTCGTATGGTTGAACTGGTGTGGGTTCTGGTTCAGGATCATGTTCAACCTTAGAGGGTTGTTCAGCAGCCTGTTAGAGGCTATGGTAAAATGAAGTGAGGTAATTATGGTGGTCGCGGTTAGAGGGCATCGAGCAGAGTTACGATTCAGACTGAGGCTAGACAACCAACTTTAGTTTATGCAGTGAGGCGCCATGAGAATAGAGATGCAGTTGATGTGTAACCGGTATGTTTGTTATGCATTCATTACCTTATTTTGCATTGATTAATTGTGGTTCTACGCATTCATACATATCTATTAATATATCGGGTAATCTAGGGATTTTGGCTAAGGACACTAGTTGTGAGCTTTCTATAATTATCCCTTTAAGACAATATATTTTAGTAAAGTGTTTAGGAGGTATCAGTTTGGGGTTCAGGGGTTTGTATTCCTGCTGATTTAATATAATTGCTGTTCTGAGAGCTTAATCTAATTTTGGGTATTGATTGGTTGGTGAAGTATCGGGTTGATTAGATTGTATATCTAAAAGGGTGACTTTTAAGGTTGGGGATAATGAGGAGGTTGTGATGGTCGGTGAGCATTGAGATTACCTCTCTAATATGATCTCTGCTCTAATAGCTAAAAAGTTGGTTCGTAAAATGTGTGATGTATATTTGGCTTATGTGCATGATACGAGCATTATGGGATCGACTTTGGGAGGAATTCACACTATTAACGATATTTTCAAATGTATTTCCTAAGAAGTTTCTGGGATTACCTTCGAATAGGGAGGTTAAGTTCAAAATTATGGTTCTGTCAGGGGTAACTCATGTGTCCATCGCCCTATATCGAATGGCACCGAAGGAGCTGAAGGAATTAAAGTTGCAGCTTCAGGAACTTTTGGTTAGGGGGTTCATTTGGCATAGTGTGTCCCCATGGGGAGCACCGATCCTTTTTGTCAAAAAGAAAGACAGCTCTATGAGAATGTGTGTGGATTATTGTTAGATGAACAAATTGATGGTAAAAAATAAGTACCTAGTTCCGAGGATTGATGACCTGTTTGATTGGTTCCATGGGGCGTCTGTGTTTTTGAAGATTGACCTTCGATCTAGATATAATTAATTGAAGGTAAAGGAGACTAGTGTGCATAAGATTCCATGGGCCTTATAAATTTCTTGTCATGCCATTCAATTTGACTAATGCTCCGATTGCGTTCATGGATCTCATGAGTCGAGTTTTTTAGCCATACCTGGATCAGCCCTTTGTAGTATTTATTGACGGCATCTTGGTATACTTTAAGACTGATGATGAGCATGATGAACATATTAGAGTGGTTCTTCAAATTCTCTATGAGAAAGAACTCTATGCCAAGTTGAGTAAATACAAATTTTGGTTGAATGAAGTTATGTTTGTGGGGCATGTCTTTTATGTTGAGGGTATTTGAGTGGACCCTAAAAAGATAAAGGCTATTACTGATTGGAAGCAGCCTAGAAATGTGACTAAGCTTTGGAGTTTCCTTGGATTAGCAGGTTACTATCAGAGATTTGTTGAGGGGTTCTCATTGATAGTAACTCATTTGACTAAGTTGTTACATAAGAACGCTCCTTTTGTTTGAACCATTGAGTAACAATCGAGCTTTGAGAAGCTCAAATTGGTTTTGACTCAGGCTCCCGTTCTGATTCAACCTGAATCTGGGAAAGAGTTCGTTGTGTATAGTGATGCATCTCATACTGGTTTGGGTTGTGTTATGATGCAATAAGGTAAGGTGGTAGCGTATGTGTCTAGACCGCTTAAGCAGCACGAGGGTAATTATCTGACACATGGCCTTGAGATTGTCACGATTGCCTTTGCTCTTAATATTTGAAGGCATTATATGTAGGGTGGGAGGTGTATCATTTACACTAATCATCAGTGCCTTAAGTATCTTTTCACAAAGAAGAAGTTGAATCTTAGACAGCATTGTTGGATTGAGTTGATTAAGGACTATGATTGTACGATAGAGTATCATCTCGGTAAGGCCATTGTGGTGGCCAATGCTCTTAGTTGTAGATCTATGTTCGAGTTAAGGTTGATGGTTGCTTGCTTAAGTTTGTTTAATGATCATGGGATTTTAGTCGAGTTGCAAGTTAAGCCGACTTGGTTGGATGAAATTAAAAGTAAGCAACTTCTGGATGAATCTCTAATTAGTCGGGTTTAGTAGATTGATGAGCGTAGGACCTCAGACTTGGAGTTTAATAGTGATGGTATTCTGTGCTTCCAAGGTCAAATTTACTAGTGATCTGGATCTGAGGCAATCTATTCTACGGGAAGCATATAGTAGCTCCTATGCTATGCACCCTGGTAGCAATAAGATGTATCATGATCTCTAAGAGTTGCATTGGTGGCTTGAGTTGAAATGTGAGGTAACCGACTTTGTGTCCCATTTTCTAATATGCCAACATGTTAAGGCTAAGCACCGACTTCCTTCTAGTTTGCTTCAACCTGTTAAACTTCTACTGTGGAAATGGGAATGGGTACCCATGGACTTTCGTTAGTAGGTTGGCCTTAACACCTGCTAAGAAAGACTCTGTTTGGGTTATTGTGGATCGGTTGACTAAGTCTACTCACTTTATTCTAGTCAAGACTGATTACTCTTTACATAAGTTGGTGAAGCTCTATATTTCAGATATTGTTAGGCTTTATGTTCCGATATCGATTATTCCAGACCAAGATCCTCGGTTTCCTTCTTAGTTTTGGAAAAAAATACATGAGGCTCTAGGTACTCGATTGGATTTCAGTACAACATTTCATCCGCAGACTGATGGTCAGCTTGAGAGAGGAATTCATATTTTGGAGGATATGCTTCAGAGCTATGTTATTGACTTCTGAGGTAGTTGGGAGGAATTTTTGCCACTAGCTGAATTCGCTTACAATAATAGTTTTCAGTCTAGCACTCAGATGACACCTTATAAGGCTTTGTATGGTAGGAAGTGTTGCACTTCGCTTTGTTGGACTGAGTTGGGTGAGAGGAAAGTTGTGGGTCATGAGTAAGTAGCTGAGACTAAGGTTATGGTTCATTTGATTCAACATGGACTTAAGGGCGCTTCTAATAGACAGAAGTTTTATGTGGACTTTGAGAGAAGGGATATTGAGTTCTAGGTGGGGGACTGTGTTTTCCTTAAGGTATCTCTATGGAGGAAAGTTCTCAGATTTGGTCATAAGGGCAAGTTAGGCCCTCTATTTATCAGGACATATCAGGTTTTGGAGCGTGTTGGGTCGGTAGCTTATCAATTAGAGTTACCTCTGAAATTGGATCGCCTCTATTATGTCTTTTATATGTCCATGTTGAGGCGTTATCGATCTAATCCTTCTCATGTGGTTTCAGTGGAGGAGATTGAGTTAAAGTCAAACTTGTCTTTTAATGAGGAGATGATACAGATGTTTAAGAACATCGACAACAACAGTACAAGTGAGCTTCTCCTTCTGACCCGTTAGTAGCTCTAGAGGCTTAATACGGGAGCATATGACCCACACAGAAGTTATTGTGCAAGGGAATTCACCTTCTATTCAGGTGTTGGAGACACAATTAGGACAACTTGCTTTGAATCTGAATACTCGACCACTGGGCACACTATCTAGTGACACAGAAAATCCCAGTCTGAGGGGGAAAGAACACTGCAAGGCATCACTCTCAATAGTGGTAAACAAATTGGCGAGCCGACTATAGACTCTACTGTACCACCTCAAGATACTGGTGAAGTGATCCCTGCTGAAAAGGTTGAATTTGAAGAGCTTGTCGATGTACCAAACAAAGAAGTTCCACGAATTGTCACTCATATGCCTAATGTCCGACCCTTGAAATTGTTGACGCAATCAAGGGTGTTGGCGTAATCATATGTATCTCTACCTTTACCTTTTTTTTATAAAGATTTAGGGGGAATAAGCAGGATAAGTAGTACCAACAGTTCCTGAACACACTGAAGCAACTTCAGGTCAATATTCCTTTAGTAGATGCTCTTGTGCAAATTTTGAATTATGGGAAATTTATGAAGTAGCTATTGTCCAAGAAGAAGAAGCTCAGTGATATGGAAACTATTGCACTCACAGAAGGTTGTAGTGTTGTTTTGACAAATAAGTTGCCCCCTAAAATGAAAGATCCTGGGAGATTTACTATCCCATGTTCAATTGGCAACCATTATTTTGGTAAGGCTTTATGCGACTTGGGAGCTAGCATCAACCTAATGCCACTATCTACTTTCAGAAAATTGGGAATTGGTCACAAGAAACCTACTGCAGTGATATTAGAACTAACTGATCGATCATTGGCTCAACCTGAAGGGAAAATCAAAGATATCTTAGTTCGTGTAGATAAATTCATTTTTTCGCCTGATTTTATCATACTTGACTGAGAGGTAGACAAAGAGGTTCCCATAATCTTGGGACGACCATTTTCAGCCACCGGACGAACTCTTATTGATGTTTAGAAAGGTGAACTGACCATGTTACCGTTACTATTTTTGAATCTATTCAATGCAAAGATAAAGAAGAATGCTATACTATCGATGTGCTAGAGGATCTAATTGAGGAAAAATTGAATAACCAAAGCACAATACTTTCTGAGGAGTTTGCAGTGACATCTAATGATGGATTCTTAGATAATTGTGATAGCATGGTTGAAGCTAATAATATTGAACTCGGGCATGGATGACAGATTGAATCCTTAGACTTAGCCAACGGAACAACTCTAATTTTCAAGCCATCTATTGACGAAGCTCTTACTTTTGAATTGAAACCACTACCTATTCATCTTCAATACGTCTTTCTTGGTGATAACAATACTCTCACAGTTATTGTCTCCGCAACACTAGATGTAACTCAAGAAGAGAAATTGGTCCATATTCTTAAGGAACATAAATGAGCTATTGCTTGGAGTATTGCCGATATTCGAGGCATTAGTCCATCTTTTAGCATGCACAAGATCAAGTTGGAAGATGAAGGCAAGTAATCGATTGAGCAATAAAGAAGATTAAACGAGAAGATGAAGGAAGTTGTTAAGAATGAAATTATAAAATGGTTTGATGCTGGAATTATTTACCCTATTTCTAATAGCAATTGGATAAGTCTAGTGCATTGCATTCCTAAAAAGAGTGGCATCACTGTGGTTAGCAATGACAAAGACGAATTAATTTCTACACGTATTCCTATGGAATGACGAGTTTGTATGGATTATCGCAAACTTAATATTGCCACAAGGAAGGACCACTTCCCATTTTCTTTCATTGACCAAATGTTGGACAGGCTTGCTGGAAGAGCCTATTACTGCTTCTTAAACGGCTATTCTAGGTACCATCAAATTTCTATTGCATCGGAGGATCAAGAGAAAAAATTTTTCACCTGTCCCTTTGGTACTTTTTCTTTTTGCCGTATGCCTTTCGGTCTTTGCAACGCACCAGCCACATTTCAAAGGTGCATGATGACAATATTCTCAGATATGATTGAAGATTCTTTAGAAGTTTTTGTGGATGATTTCTCAGTCTATGAGAATGATTTTGATCATTGCGCTAACAATTTGGATAAAGTATTGTGGTGATGTGAAGACACACATCTTGTTCTAAATTGGGAAAAATGTCATTTCATAGCAACTGAAGGCATTGTGTTAGGCCATCGCATCTTTAGTCAAGGCATTGATGTAGACAAAGGCAAAATGGAAATCATTGAGAAATTACCTCCACCGAAAAATGTGAAAGGTATTCGTAATTTTCTTGGGCATGTAGGGTTTTACCAAAGATTTATTAGAGATTTCTTTAAAATTGCAAAGCCTTTATGCTTATTACTGGAATAGAATCAAAAATTCCTCCTTGACAATGCATGTTTGGATGCATTCAATCAATTAAAGACGTAGCTAGTAAATACATCTATTGTCATTGCACCAGATTGGTCACAACCTTTTGAAGTTATGTGCGATGTAAGCAAATTTGCTGTGGGTGTTGTTCTAGGACAAAACAAGGGAAAAATATTTCACGCCATCTATTATGCTAGCAAAACTCTTACAGAGGCTCAAATAAATTATACCACTATAGAGAAAGAATTGTTGGCTATGGTATTTTCTTTCAACAAGTTTTGTTCTTATCTTGTCGGCACAAAGGTTTTCGTATTTACTGGTCACTCAGCATTGAGATATCTTTTTGCGAAGAAGGATGCAAAACCAAGACTAATATGCTGGATCTTACTGTTTCAAGAATTTGACATCGAGATAAAAGATCGCAAGGGTTCAGAGAATCAATTTACAGACCATCTATCTCAATTGGAACTTGACAGCGAAGATGGAAACATACTTCAAATTGTCGACGCATTCCCAAATGAGAAGTTATTTGCTGTAGATGCAACC
>JABFAF010279053.1:13370-46229 GCA_013677275.1 Gossypium schwendimanii
CATGATTTCTGGGTTAAATGTTATTTTATTCAATCTTGCTTCTACTGTTTAATCTTTGGGTTTGAATGTGTTTAGCATGGAAGTGATATTGCGGTCACTGAAACTAGAAACTGCAGCGACAGTTCAAGCTAACAAGCATGACAACGGAAGTTGCTAGAGGATTAGAGGAATTTAATCCACTTGTTCTTAATAGTGTTCCATTGCCATCATCAGAAGGTGTGATTAATGTGCATGTTTAAGTCTTAGATTAAATATAGAAGTTAAACTTGATATGATATTCATTGTAATTTAATGCATCGACAATCACCTATCCTTTTATACCTTGTGAGCACTTAGTATCTATTGAATATTCATGTTGGGGATCTCAATTTATCATTATCATATTTTATCTTATTTTTATTAAGTTATTTCTTCGACAACTACTCTCACAATTTATCTCGTTTCTATATATTTATTGCATTAACATTGATAGAAAAAAGACAACCATCCTCGTGGGATCGATATTTGACAGACTCTTATCTATCTACTATACTTGCAGCGATAATGTACACTTGCACATTATTGCTTTGACGTTAAACAACCAATCAACTTTTAACAAAAGAGATGGATGGAGTAAACTACCTCTTTAGCTAATCAACCTATTACTACAGTGGAGTGTCCTTAAATTATTATTACTGACCTACTCAACAGTTTCAAACATTGGAGTGTAAAACTATTGCTAGGGTATTCTTTATCATTCATAACCAAGTTATTGAATTTATGTTCGAAAAATTCTAAATGCATTAAAAGAACCCTACTGCATATTTAGTTTCATTGATAGTTAAGTTATTCTACTTTTAGGAATCAATTTTCAAACAACTATCATAAGCTACACAAGCTCAATCAACTTTCACAATTTTCTAAATTAATCGAAGAGTTATTATCCTTATTAAACATCACCAATATCAATATACTCAGTATAGCCGGATAGTATTTGGCATTTTTATGTAATGGCAAAATGAATGACAAAATGCATGAATATTAAAGCATCTATCTACAGTGTACTATGTTTACAACACCACACACCTTCAAACCTAAAGGATGCATTGTCCTTAATACATGAACAATGAAACATGCCAGAATGTAAAGACAACAACTGACAATTATAAAACGAGAATGACAACTAAATATGAATTCATGAAACATATGTTATAAAATGAAAGAAGAAAATAACTTGGAAGTAATTGGGGTTACTCTAATTGGGTTGGGTTGATTTTTTAGCAACACGTTTGTAGCGCTGCTTCCTTTCTACTTCACCAGCATCATCTTGAATGGATTTTCCAGCAGCTCGCTTGTAGCGCTTTGATGTTAGTTTGTTAATAGGCACCTCTTCTTTAGCATCAGTTTCTGACTTCATGAGCTCATCAATTAGTTGATGAACCGTACATTCTTGTTCGGTCATAGGTGTAGTGGATTTTGGTGTAGTAGTGGTGTCAACAGGTGTAATAGCTTGAGTTATATCATCGTCATCCTTATTAGATTCAACATGCATATATTCAATTTTCTCTACTTCTCATTCTTGTTTTGTGGCCTTCTTCTCTTTAGTGGCTTCTTCACCATCTTCATCATCATCATCTGGCTCCAACAACAACTCTATAGGAAAAAACAAAAAAATGTAGGCATAGGTCGGGTAAAGTTCTTCTGATCAAGTCAAGGATGAGAGGATCAAATCTGTTGAATGAGAAGGTTGGGATTACTAGGAATCTACCTTTATAAACCAACAATGCCTCGGTAATATCTTAACCATTTTACCACCCAGAATGGATCTAGGATAGTCTACTTCTTTCATGAGTAGGACCTTAGGTTACCCTACCTAAAGTGTTATATATTTATAGGCCTCAGGTGTGATTCCCAACACTAATTTCTCTTTGTTCTATACAAACACTATTCTATGTCTAGACACTACTATGGGTATTCTATCGAACAACCACTTGTATCATTCAATTTCAATCTAGCTAAACTAACCTTTTCAAAATTAGATTATGTTTATAAGCATACTAAACATTCAACTATGTCTAGAGTCTACATGCATGCAATTCAAGAAGAACAAATTGAATGAAACAGTAAAATAGATCAGATCCAAGCTTCAACATTAATGGAAAATTAGAGTAGCATTCAGTAATCTCAACCAAATGAGATTTAACTCATGGGTTGGTTAATCAAATTCAAATTCAAAATATTATTCAACATCTTCAACAATTAATTTTGCAAAGAAGCAATTTAATAAAGTAAAGGAAAAACTTTAGGAAGCTTTCTCTATTCTAGCTCTCAACTCCAGTGGCGCAATGTCTTGCAAAGACCATGTTGACCACCTTTCAATTCCTTTCATTTCTCTTATTTCTCTCTCTCCTTATAGGGTAGATCCCCCCTTTCAACACACAATTTTTCTCCCTCTTTTTTTGATAGATCTTTCTGGTACAAGTATAGCTGGCTGAGAGTGGCACGAGTTGAGTGCTGACTCGATGTCTTCCTGGAATTGCCATGGCATTAATTTTGGCAATCCATCCACCCTTTTGCCATGACAAAACTTCACTCATTCATTTCTTTTCCACATTCTACACCTGCCATCCAAACAAATCCTTTCCACCCACAAGTAAAAGAAACGTAATAACATTTAAGCACAATCCAAGCTTCATGATGCAATGTCCTAAAATACTAATATAATATCCTAAAATGAAAATACATCCACTTAAGTAAAAATAATTAACCAAGTCTAGAAGCCTGAAATATAACTCTTTTCAAGAGTTATCAGTTGGTTGATGAGTTTACCGAAAAAGATTCGAGACATTGAGGATGGTAATGGCAAATAATTTGAGTTGAATCCCAACGGTATCTTGAGTTTCGTGGGAGACTTTGTGTGCCTGTTGATGTGGAGCTTAAGCATGCGGTTCTTACCAAGATGCATAGTAGCTCATAACTCTTGAAAAGAGTTATATTTCAAGCCTCTAAACTTGATGAATTGCTTGTACTTAAGTGGATATATTTGCATTTCTAGGTTATTATTAGAATATTGCATAATAAAGCTTGGATTATGCCTTGAATGTCGTTATATGTTACTTTTATTATTGGGAAGAAAGGAATTGGTTGTTGTATGCAGCAGGTGTAGGAAGGACAAAGAGAATGAAAAAAAGGAGTGGGAGAATGAAAGAAGTGAAATATTTCAATGGAAAAAGGTTGGACAAATTTCCAAAAAAAAAAATGCTATGGAAATTCCAAGAAGATGCTAATGTAACACTTAGTCCTCATCACCCTCAACCAGCTGTACATGTACCAGATAAATTCACCTGAAAAAGAGGGAGCAAATGTGTGTGCTAAGAGAAGGGGGACCTACCTTATAAAAGAAGAAAGAGAAAGAAAAGAAGGGTAGTTTTTTTCTCTCCAAAAAAAATCTCGTTGAAATTTTAGAGAAAAAGGAAAGATGGTAGCAGCTTAAGAAGAGAGCAGAGACGCAAGGAAGGGGACGATGCATTCAACCTTGGGTCTCGCACGATTTGGTAGCATCAAAGTTAAAGTTGGAATGGCGAAAGCTTCCTACAATTCTACCTTCATTCTTTTAATTGATTTCTTTGATTTTTAAACTGTAGACGATGATGTTAAATGATGTTGATATTTTGGATTTTAATTCCCAACCCATGAGCTAATATCATCGGGCTGGAAGTACTGGATGAATTTTTATTATTTTTAATGACCATAATATTTCCATGAGTAGATCTACTATTTCATTTGATTTGAGTTATCTTAAATACATGCATGCAAGCTCTAGACATAGATGAATACATGGCATGTTCTTAGACTTGATTTAATTCTAACAATGTTAAGTGAGTTGGATCATAATTGAATGATACAAGTTAGTACTCGAACGAATACTCGTAGCACTTATTAAATTGTTATTCTATTCAGTATTTGATCCTAATATTTCATACATTAATACTCCTCATTAAATTTTTATTCTATTCATTTTGCTATAGCTTAATTAGTATAGTTCATAGTGATAACTTAACCATTTTAAGCCATTTTGATCCCTATGGAGATGATCTCACTTATCACTTTATTACTTAATTCGACGTGTATAATTGCACATTCACGTTACATATTTACACGCGACAAGTTTTTGGCGTCATTGCCGGGGATCAACAATTTGGTAAAATTTGGTTGTTATTATTTATTTAATTTTGTTAGTTTTTGTTTACTTAGTTGTTTTTTTTTATTTTTTTGAGTTTGTTGATAGTTTATGAGTAGAGGTATTCCCGAGAACAAAGACTATTCTTTTGACCCAGAAATTGAAAGAACTTTGAAGAGAAGGAGAAAAGAATTACGAGAAATAGAAAGGATTGGAAATAATCCAGGTAGAGAAGATCTATGACATCCGAATGGTAGGTATGTTGATATTCCTTGTGTGATAGGTGATAGACCCATCAGAGAACATGTAATGCTAATCTTGGATGATTTGAATCCAGGGATTGTCAGGCCAAATATTCAAGCTTAGCATTTTGAGTTGAAACTAGTGATGTTTCAAATGCTAGAAACAGTAGGTCAGCTTAGTGGATTACCTAATGAAGATCCACGGTTGCATTTAAGACTCTTTTTGGAGGTCTATGATTCATTCAGGCAACAGGGTGTTCCTGAATATGCCCTGAGACTCAAGCAATTTTCTTATTCATTACGAGATCGTGCTAGAGCATGGGTGAATGCTTTGCCATTAGGAACTGTGGCATCTTGGGATGAACTTTATAAATTTTTTTTATTAAGGTGCAATCCTCCAAATATGAATGCCAAATTAAGGAAGGATATTACCTTTTCTCGGTAATCTGAGGATGAGACATTGTATGAAGCTTGGGAACGATTTAAGAAATTAATTAGAAAATGCTCGATGTATGGTTTCCAACACTAGACATAGATGAAAATGTTTTACAATGGATTAAATACACATACAAGAATGGTAGTTGATGCATCTGCCAATGACACTTTGCTGAATAAATCGTATAATAAGGCATATGAGATTCTGGAAAGGATAGCCAACAATGGTTATCAGTATCTGAGTACAAGAGTAGGGACTAGCAAAAGAGTTGTTGGAGCTATGGAGCTTGATGCGATCACTCATTAACAACTCATGTATCATCCCTAACTAATATGATTAAAACAATGAAGAGACTGACTACAGTGCGGTAAATGAAAGCAATCGAGCTAACATGTGTTTATTATAGTAAATATCATGTTTTTGATGAATGCCCATCGAACCAAGCCTCAGTATATAGCATGAGAAATTTCAATCCAAATAATAACCCATATTCCAAATCATATAATACAGGATGTAAACAACACCCTAATTTCAGCTGGAGTAAATGAGGGGTGGGAAATGATCAACCCATGCCATGGCAAAATGTCACAAGTACACCACCTGGATATAATCAACCCATGCCACAACAAGATATTCAGCAAAGTTCAATATCATCTTCTTCAACTATGGAACCATTGTTGAAGGAATACATGGCTAAGAATGATGTTGTAATTCAAAGTCAAGCTGCATCTCTAAGAGCTTTAGAAATCAAGTGGGGCAAATTGACAATACATTAAGCTCAAGACCGCAAGAAGCATTGCCGAGTGATACTAAAAACTCAAGATCTCATGGGAAGGAGCATTGCAAAGCCATTACACTCAGAAGTATACTCACTTACCTGGAGTTTTTAATGATGCCACTGTTGATGAAGATAGCTCAGATTTCACACATAAGAAGAATTTTGGAACCAATAGAGGAGCAATCTACAACTAAGAAGATAAAATAGAAAAATGTTGAAGTAGAATCAGCTCGTGTTGCCAATAAGAATCCCATAGCAAAACAACTCAACATTTCGAAGGAAGGCCACCACCACATTTTCTTCAACGATTTTAAAAGTTGAAGAAAGATTTTCAATTTAAAAAATTCTTGGATGTCTTGAAGCAACTTCATACCAACATACGATTGGTGGAAGCATTGGAGAAAATGCCCGATTACGTATAGTTCGTGAAGGAAATATTGTCAAAGAAGTGCATATTAGAGGAATTTTAAACTGCTGCTCTTACTGAAGGGTGCACAACAATGTTGATGAACAAATTGCCACCAAATTTGAAGGACCTAGGGAGTTTTACTATTCCTTGCTCAATTGGAAATTATCATATATGAAAAACGTTATGATATTTAGGTACAAGTATAAATTTAATGCCTATGTTTATTTTTAGGATGTGCATCCAGTCAATTGCTCTTGTACGCATCCGGAAGGTAAAATTGAAGATGTGTTGGTTAGAGTTCACAAATTTATTTTTCCAGTAGATTTTATTATTCTAGAATGTGAAGCTGATAGAAAGGTACCAATTATTATTGGAAGGCCTTTTCTAGCCACTGGCAGAACCTTGATTGATTTGTAGAAAGGTGAATTAACAATAAGAGTTAATGACCAACAAATAACTTTTAATGTTTTTGATGCTATGAAGTCTGCAGATGACAATGAAGAATGTCACACCATTGGGTTTATCGACACAACAGTAAAGGAAGAATGGGCAAAATTTTGTCACATCAATTATGACAATGAAGTAGACCCATTTGAGTTGAGTGAATTGGATATAATTGAAGAACTTAGTGAACTAATGGAGACTAAACAACTTGAGAATAGATCAAGGAAGAGTTTTAAATCTTTAAATTTATTGGATCGTTCTTTTAAGCCTTTTCAACCTTCCATAGAGGACCCTTCTACTTCTTAGTTAAAGCATTTGCCACTACATTTAATGTACACCTACTTGAGAGACAATAGCACTTTGCCAGTAGTTATCTCTATAGAGTTAATATTTGATCAATAGGCTAAATTGTTAGAAGTCTTGGTGAGATTTATGAAGGCACTGGGGTGGACAATTGTTGATATCAAGGGAACCAGTCCTGCCATCTACATGCATAAGATTTTTCTAGAGGATTTCCATGGAAATTCTACTGAGTAGTGGAGAAGACTGAACCCCATTATGAAGGAAGTCGTTAAGAAGAAGCTTATTAAATGGCTTGATGCTGGAATAATATACCTTATTTTTGATAATTCGTGGGTGAGCCCTGTTCCATGTGTACCCAAGAAAGGGGGTGTCACTGTTGTGAGAAATGACAATAACAAGCTCATTCCAACTCGTACTGTTACGAGATGGAGAGTTTGTATGGACTATCAGAAACTTAGCAAAGCATCTTGGAAGGACCATTTTCCTTTACCATTCATCGATCAAATGCTAGATAGATTAGCGGGGAAAGCCTTTTATTGCTTACTGAATGGTTATTCAGGGTATAACCAAATTGCCATAGCTCCCACTGACCAAAAGAAGACTAGGTTCACATTTCCTTATGGACTCTTTTCTTTCAGACAAATGTTGTTTGGATTGTGCAATGCCCCTGTAAAATTTCAGCATTGCATGATGGCAATATTTTTAGACATGGTGGAGAAATTTTTGGAATTTTTTATGGATGACTTCACGGTGTTTGGGGATACTTTTGAGAGTTTTTTTTACAAAATCAGGAGCTAGTTCTTTGTCGTTGAGAAGAGACTAACCTTATTCTAAATTGGGAAAAATTCAATTTCATGGTCTATGAAAGCATTGTTTTGGGCCATAAAATTTAACAGCAAGGGCTTACCGTAGACAAAATGAAGATTGAGGTTATTGAGAAATTGCCACCACCTACTATAGTTAAAGGTATTCCAAGTTTCCTTAGCCATGCAAGATTTTATCGATGATTTATTAAGGAATTTTTGAAGATATCCAAACCCCTATGTGTATTGTTAGAACATAATAGAGCTTTCAATTTTGGTAAGCCTTGTGTGCAAGCATTTGAGGAATTGAAAAAGTAACTGGTAATAGCACCAATTGTTATAGCACTGAACTAGACATTACCTTTTGAACTTACGTGTGATGCTAGTGATTTCGTTGTAAGATCAATGCTAGGGCATTGGAAGGATAAAGTGTTTCATGCCATCTACTATACAAGCTGGACACTAACAGATACGTAGTTGAACTACACTACTACTGAGAAGGAACTATTGGATGTGGTATTTGCATTTGAAAAATTCAAATTCTATTTAGTTGGCACCAAAGTTACAATTTATACGGATCATTTTGCAATTAAGTATTTCGTGACCAAGAAAGACGTGAAGCCAATGTTAATTCGGCGGATATTACTGCTATAATAATTTGATCTTAAAATTCGAGATAGGAAAGGCATAGAGAATTAGGTGGCTGATCACTTGTTGAGACTTGAAGTAGGCAGTGAAGATGACAATATTCAACTCATTATGGAGGATTTCCCAGATAAGCGACTACCAATTGACACGACATTACCTTGGTATGCTGATATCATCAATTTCCTTGTAAGTGGATTGCTGCCACTTGAGCTCAATAGTCAAAGACGAAGGAAATTTCTACATGATGCCAAGAAATATTATTGGGATGAGCCATTTTATTCAAACATTGTGCAGATCAAATAATTCAAAGATGTGTTCCAGATGACAAGATTTATAGTATTTTGCACCACTGCCATTCAGCACCATATGGAGGACATTTCAAGGGAATGCGAACTACTGCAAAAGTTCTCCAATTTGGCTTTTATTTGCCAAACATGTTTAAAGATGCACATGACTTTCACCAAGCTTGCAGTCGTTATCAATGAACTGGGAACTTATCAAAGAGGTATGAAATGCAACTGCAAAATATCTTAGAAGTTGAGTTGTTTGAAGCGTGGAGAATCGACTGTATGGGTCCATTTCAACCTTCTTGGGGCAATGTATACATACTTGTGGCTATAAATTATGTCTCTAAGTGGGTTGAAGATGTCGCTCTCCCTACTAATGATGCCAAATCAGTGATGAAGTTCCTGGATAAGAATATTTTCTCCAGGTTTGGTACACCTCATGCCTTTATTAGCAATTAAGGCTCCCATGTCGACTGCAAATTAGTTTCTACTGGTTTGAATAGATATGGGGTCAAGCAAAAGATATCCACGACATGCCATCCTCGAAAAAAGGACAAGCAGAGGTCTCTAATAGAGAGATTAAGTAAATTTTGGAGAAAGTAGTCAATCTCACTCATAAAGATTGGTCATCTTGATTGGATGAAGCTTTGTGGGCATATCGTATTGCATTTAACAAACCATTGGGAATGTGCCTTTCAAGCTTGTCTATGGGAAGCCTTGTCATTTACCAGTTGAACTTGAACCTAAAGCATTTTGGGCAATTAAGAAATTGATCATGGATTAGGTTACTGCTGGTAATAATTGACTACTTGAACTGGATGAGATGGAGGAATTTGGAGCTCATGCTTACGAGAATACCCGACTGTACAAAGAAAAGACCAAGTGATGGCATGATAAAAAGATTTTGCCACGATAATTTTTTCCTGGACAACAAGTGTTGTTGTTCAATTCCAGACTTTAGTTGTTTCCTAGCAAATTGAATTCTCGCTGGTCAGGACCATTTGAGATAGTTCATGTTTACCCTCATGGAGTTGTAGAACTAAAAGATGTCAAGACTAGCCTTATTTTCAAAGTCAACGGCCACCATTTGAAGCATTATTGGGGTGTTCCTCTAACCCGAGATAAACATTCCATTGCTCTTCGAACTGCGTAGTGTGCAAATCTGCATTTTTCTCTTTGCTTATTTGCTTTCGATTTCTTTGATCAGTTAATTAATTTTTATTATTATTTTCTTTCTTTCTTTCTTTGCAAGTATATTATGGACCATGCCTTATAGTTTAGTGGATAGCCCATTTGAAACAATTGCAAATTTTTAGTTTAATATCTTCTCATAATTTCTTTCTTTCTTTATTTCTTTTCTTTTCTTGCCTAATCTTTATTTTACCGTGTTAGGCCATGATTACAACCTTCTTATCACCCACATCATAGACCTATTTTCTCTCACTTTTACCTTAATCGATTCATTTTCTTTCACGGTTACTAATAATGTTTTCTTTTTCCCCATTTTCCTTGTTTATTCCATAACTATAAAGTTCTCATTTTTATTTTACAGTTACTCTTTCTTGCTCTCAATGGCTCGACGTGCTACTCTTTCTATGCCACCGAGAACATTTTTCAACAAAGCTGCTGAAGCGAAGTACACCATGAACACATCTAAGCAATTTCTTTATGGGATATACTGAAGCAATTTCTTCTATAGTTGAAAAACATGGCTGGCAAAAATGTTGCCTTCATCCTAACAATGTTCTTACAAAGGTTGTAAAGGAATTTTATGGCCATTTAACCTCTCCAAACAACACTTTTATATATGTAAGAGGCATTTCAGTGCTATTTGATGAGTACTCCATCAACGCACAGTATGGTTTACCTAGGGGTCCTGATGAACATGCTCAGTTTGTTGCAACAATAACAATAGAGGGTCTATAGCAAGTTCTTAAGGATCTCTACGTAGAAGGAACAAAATGGACAATTTCTCGACAAGATTGCTACACAATCGAAAGCTTTTCTTTAATGCCCCAATGTCGGCGGAGGACATGCCACGACATCAACATCCTGACTCTACACCAACATCCTCTCCGCCTACTGGTGCACATGCCACTCCATCCACTTCTAGCAATGATTTGGAGCAGCAGGTGCTCGGTGCTCTTGAGAAGTTTCAACAACAATTTTTTTATGGAGAATCAACATTTGCGAACAGCTACCAATCTAGGTATGACAAAGGAGGAGATGGTTGTCTTTTGGGGCTATGTATGGAAGCTGAATGTTGCTATTAAGAAGTCTCTATAGAAAAATTTTACCAAGCCTATGCCTGCATTCCCTAACTTTTCCAAGGAGCTACTCTTGGATCTAGAGGATGGGGATAAAATTCAAGCTACTGAGATTGGACATACTGCACACACAACCACTGAAGAGTGGAAAAACAAAGAAACAAAGGGGGGATGAAGAGAAGACAAAATTAGTAAACATTGAATCTGATAAGGAAGAAGATGAAATGAATCAACCTTCTGCTCCAACTGAAGCTGCTACAACACTTCAATCAACTACGCCCATATCAGAGCAAGATCGTGAGATTAATGAATTGATTGATGATCTCACCAAATAAGATGATGAAGATGAAGAGGTGTCAATCAATTTGCTAAAAAGAAAGCAACGTTACAAGCACGTTGCACGAAAATCTACCTCGGTCAAAACATAACTATTATTGAACTTTAAACAATTATTTGGTTAATTCATCACAATCAATCTAACATTTAATCATAGCTAAATACATAGATTACAAACCGTAGTTCAAGTATACGAGATCATAAAAATATGTTGGAAACATTTAGGGACCAATTTGAAACAAGATAGAAAGTTTTAAAGAAAACTAGAAATTTTTTAATGCAGGGGTAACAAGGCCGTGTGGCTAGCCCATATGGCCTAAAACACGGCTGTGTGACTAGCATACACGCCCGTGTAGTTACTCCACACGTCTGTGTGCTCAAACCGTGTAACTCACTAACTTGGGCCACACGACCGTGTCCCAGCCCGTGTGATTGCCTGTGTGGATCCTGCACCTAAATATAAAATGGCACAGAGCCGAGTGGCTGCCCATGTCCCAGGTCGTCTGCAGCATATATAACCCCTAAAATAAGCAATTCATACACCAATTCTTGCTCATCAAGGCATACCACATCTAGATCAAAACCTAGGTTCATAGCACATTCAAATCATCTTTTTCATATCAAAATTTCGTCCATCTTAAGCCTAACCAATATGTCACTCAAAGGCACCTCAATCGAAAGAAATCCAAAAAATTACTAAATTTAGATATTACATTTCCTAAACCAAACATTTACATTCAAGCTTCAACTAAAATGACCAAATATAATTGTACATAAACACTCATATAGCATTGCCAACAGAAGCATTACAACTAACATAGTTTCAAGACTACAATGCACATATTCAGAAACATACATTCAAGCCAACTACTTCATTTTAGTAACTACAATAGCTCAACACTTATACATATACTCACAACCACTCTATTCAAGAATTTAAATTAAGTTAACATCATTCAAAAATTTGCATAACATCATTCATTACAAGTAACCCTCATTGAATCCATTTATAACTAGAATATCACTACTCAAAACATTAACACCTTAGGTACATGCCAAAACATCAAAAGGAAACATCACCAACTTTGAGTTTGAGTTTGTCATTGGATGTTGAGTCGTAGATCAAAATAGATACCTAACCTGCACATAGAAGAATGATCAGATAATGAATCTTTCACTAACTCAGGGAACAACAATTCCATGTAATAATAAATAATTTTATAATCCATAAATTCATTATAGCATATAATACATATTTCATGTTATTTCACCTTTACCAATCATTCTCAATGGGTTGGTTATACACCAACAATATAGATTCACCTGTGATTGGCATCCTGTGCCTAATGGATAACCCGTAACAAGTTTGTGCCAAGCGCTAGTTGGATAAAATGATAATAGATGTACCCAGCACTAGTCGAATGAATTGGAAATGGTTTATGCCTAGCACTAGTCAGATAACTCGACGATTGATGTGCTTAGCACTAGTCGAATGAATTGACAATGGTTTGAACCCAGCGCTAGTCAGGTAAACTGACGATATTAACTGTGTGCCCAACACTAGTTTGATATACCAACAGTATTTTGCACCCAGCGCTAGTTGAATGAACCAACGAAGATTAATTACACACTTATGAAATCCACAATACCACATTTCATAATTCAACCATTCACATTAATAACTAAAATTAAATCATTGATCTATTCCATACTCATACATATATATATTTCCATATTTTCCATTCAATAGAATTATCTAATTACACATATAAGAACATAATTAAATATCAAATAACAATTAAACTAATTAAAATACATTAATAGAGTTTGACTTTAAGGACTACAAACTTACCTTCGCAGCAATTACTGGTATTTCGATGATGATTACTCAACAGCTTTTCCCTTTCCACGATTATCGATCGATCTACTTGTTTCTTGATCTAATTATAACAATTCAATTTAATTAATCCCAACAAAAATCTTAAAACTATAACTCATATAACCAATTCATTAATACTATTTTACATCTTAACATTAGCTTCTACATTTATACACATTAGTCCTTAAAACCAAGACTTCCAATTTGACATATAATTATCCCATCCAAGCTTAACTTAATATTTCCTTAAGTCCTTATAATAGTTCCTATTTCTCAATTAAACCCCAAAATTTTATTTTTTTATAATTTAATCCCTAATGCACAACTTCATGAATTCTCTTTACAAGGTAGTCTCATTTAACTTCCAACCTTCAAATCTATTAAAACAACACAAAAAACTTAAAATTCTCTATAATGGTAACTTCCATAATTTCAATAATTCTAAAAATTCCAACTTGGGTAAACTAACTCATGATCTTAAGGTTCAAAAAACATAAAATTTATGCAAAAAGGGCCAAAATATACTAACCAATTAAAACTCCGAAAGTACACGTCAATGGCTGAACCTTCTTCTCCAAAGTCCTATTCGACTAATTCATGAACTGAAAAAAGAAAGTTTCCATTTTCTTCTCTTTCTTCCCACTTACCACATATCATATTTTATTTGACTAAATAATTATAATATGTTATAACATTCTTTTGGCCATTTAAGTTACATTACCGCCCACTAAATCAATCTAAGGTCTAATTGCTTCAAAAGTCCCTTCTAATTATGTTCTAATTATAATTCCATAGTAATTTGTATTTTATTTTTTTATTTTTATTATAACATAATTTGTTAACTTAAGTATTATAATATACTATATAAAGTACGTATAATACTAACCATAATCATCCACCATCAAAAACATATATATAATGGCTTATTTATTTAACAAGTCCTTTAATCTAGTTCCACCTTGTAATTTAATATTAATTCCTACTTTTATCACTTACTTGATTTAGTCCCTGTACTTAAATTAAACCTTAATTCCACAAAAATTACCTAACCAAAAATTCTGTTCTCTTTTAAGATAACTCCATCATTATTTAATGAAAATATATTTACGAGTTTGGTTTACGGAAATGGGGTCCTGAAACCACACTTTTCGGCACCACTAACTTTTGAGTCGTTACATAGATAATTTGTATCATTAAATGTTGACACCTTTTTATAATATAGCTTTCACACCTATGTATAGTTCATTGAAAATAGAAAATTTTGTTTTCGTTAATCACAATGTAAATATTGAATTGTTTTGTCATAATTCACATAGATTTATCATATTTACTTTAACAACTCGACTTTTAGTTGATATCAAAAAATGTGATTTCGAAACTAAATCTCGTAAATTGAGGAAGTGAAATCATGAGTGGAAGGAATCATGTAGTTAATACGGGAATATATGATGCAAGCATCAAAGACCAACAAGGAGATCATGAACATGATAGGCTTTCTTTACCTCAAGACCTAATAACGTGGTCAAAAGCAAATAAAATCAAGGGTAGATTGAACATAACTATCCAAGACTTTGTTACAGAGGCCTTATAAGTGCATACGAGGAGAAAAGAAAATCAAGATTCAGTTTCTTATTTTCAAGAAAATGAAGAAACTAAATATTGGTCTAATTTTGTTGTTTTGGATGATTCCAAGAATCAATAAAACCAAGATTTCAAATCTTGGAATTTTTGGTCCAAGAAATTGATTCCTAAAATTGGTGTCTGATGGATGACACTTTCGAGCTTGAACAAGCTAATTCTGGAAGCAAACGGATCACAAGTTCAAGTTCTTGAAATCTACTCATTAGGATGTCCACAACCCCAATATGAAGTTTTGAGAACTTAGTTGAATATTTGGCAAAATTGTTAAAATGGTCCTTTTTGTAATTATTTTTAAATTTTCATCCCAAATTTGAGTTCGATAAGTGTTTATGTGTAAAAATTTTACCCAATGAGCCCATTATGAGCCTTGATCGAATTTCCTATCATTTTACACTTAGACACATTTTCACATGTTTATTTATTTAGTTAGTTAGTTATTTACTCAATTAACATGCTTAGTTGCCAACAACTTGTCATGATAACCTAAACCCTAGATTTAAGGAGATTAGTTTTACTTTAACTTGCCAAGAACACTTCATTGAAAGGGAGATTAGAGCCGTTTGAAGGGGTTGTGGTTTCTTTGATTCCAAAGCTGCTTAGACACCTATCATGCCATTCACATCTTATCCATTATTTCTTATTCCTTTAAATTTGTTTGTTTTTCAATTATTCCTTTTTATTTAATTCAACATTCTTCCATTTTTCTTCATCAATAAACCTTTGAAAATAATATATCTTTTTTGTATGTTGATTCCCTTTTAGTCAAAATAATTTTTATTTTGCTTTAATTCTTTATTCTAACAATTTTTTTGATTATCTTTTTTCAAATCTATTTGGGGGCTTTCATTGGAGTCAAGATTGGTTTCTTTTCATCCAAGAAACCTATCCAACTCCATCTTGGACTCTTTCTTGACACCCCTTTCTTTTCCTTGCTTTCTTTGCTTGTTTTCCATTCTTTTTCAATCATAACTAATTTGTTCGTTTTCTTTGTCTAGATTTGAATTAGTAGCATACCTTTCCCATCAAGATCGATCCAATTCACTTTCATTTGTTTGGATCTTCATTCTTTCTTACTAGTCAAACCCTTCTTGTTCTTCTTTTATTATTTTTGTTGGGTTTTTATTCCTTTTTATTCAAATATGATTCCAACAACTTAATTCTCTTATTGGTAATGAAATTATCAAGAATAACTTTCCTTCTCAAATCGAATTTGATTCCTTTAAGACTTGATTGGCTGTTTAACGTCACAGTAGTAATGTACAAGCATACACTGTCGAAGTAAGTATTGTAGACATATATGAGTCTATCGGATATTGATCCCATGAGGAAAATTGTCTTTTATCTATCAATGGTAGTATAATAAATAGATAGAAATGTGATAAAATTGTAAGATTAGTTGTCGAAGCAATAACTTGAAAATAATAAGATAAAATATGATAGTGAGAAACTAAGTGCTCACAAGGTAAAAAGGATAGGTGATTGTGATGCATGAAATTGTAATGAATATCTTACCAAGCTTAACTTCAATATTTAATCAAAGACTTAAACATGCATATTAACCACACCTTTTGATGATGGCAATGGGACACTATTAAGAACAAGTAGATTAAATTCTTCTAATCCTCAAGCAACTTTTGTTGTCACTCTTGTTAACTTTAACTAACGCTGCACTTTCTAGTGTTAGTGACCGCAATAACACTTCCATACGAAAAACATTCAAACCCAAAGATTAAATTGTAGAAGCAAGATTGAATAAAATAACATTTAACCCAAAAATCATGTAAACTTTCATACTAACATGAAATTGAAAGTAATCACCAGTGCCTAGAAAAGATAAATAAAAGAAACAAGTGGAGAATACTATTCCAAGACAACTCAGTTTGAATCTATCTATTCCTTCTTGTGTCGCACTCAGGGCTCCTCGTCAAGAGCTTAAGCTGTCATAGCCGAAAGCTTCAAGGGATAGGTTGAAGAAGATGATCTAAAAAGCTCTCCCCTCCCTCTCTCATTTTTTTACTTATGTGAATATTTATATTTTCCCCCAAATAGCCCAGGTGTCCTTTCATCAAAATCATGCTGCCTCTTTACATACAAGTTAGTTGTATCAGACTAGACAACTCACGCATTTTTGTTTCTATCCAGACAGTTGTCAGATGCGGCGATAGTTTTAGGTGCAATCTAAAATTACTCATGCAGTGACATCAGTACCAAAATATGATAAAATTAAGAGTAAATAAGCTAAGATCCACTGAGTCATAAAATGTAAATTACTGAACTGAAAATACTAAAATATGTGCTACAAATAACTAAATGGGAACAAATTAACCATTAAGTAGGGAGAAAACATATGTTCTTTCTAGTAATATCACACCCCCAAACTTGAGTTTTTACTTGTCCTCAAGTAAAACAGAAACTGGCAAGGCTACACAAGAATTCACTAAGCTAAATGATCATTCTAGCAACCTGAATCACCTAAAATCCCAATGAATGATTCACATTTAGATGATAGAATATTGCATCGATAATACATAAGTATGAATGAATAAGATTGCATCTTCATCAAAACCAGCATCATGCTTCAAATCCTAAATTCTATCTACCAATACAATATTTATTGTACAATATATGTTTTTTTATGAATAAGGGATATTGTTGAATTACTGTACCCTTGTTCCTAAGAAGTAACGATGGATTGCAACAAACCCTAGGAAGTACGTAATTACGCCAAGACACACTCGTGCAGTGACAGCTTTTGGCCAGATTCTTTTTTCTAATGCTTGAATTGGAGTGTTCCCTTTTTAACATTTCACAATACACCCACTTTGGAGTGTCTCTTATTCATAACTATATATACATATGGGTCGCTATAAAAGGTAGATTCATTCAAGATTCAAGGAAAGCTATTAGTCATCCATTAGTAATGCTGCCTAAATCATTCATCAAAGAATTGAAGATACAACATTCAGTCAAATTTATCCAACTCATTCATTGATAGTTCCCATGATTCAAGAATTAAGCATCAAATGTAACAAAAATTTTCAACATCTTTACATTAACCACAAATAAACCTTACATGCATCATTAATATTAAAAAAAATTTGAAATGTGGGTGTGTTTCCAATCCCCATATACATTCCCCCAAACATAAAGCTTCATTGTCCCTAATGCACTAACATTAAAATACGATGACAATAACAATGCAACGACAATGTTTACTAACAAAATGAAAATTACAACTACATGCAATGCATGAATGCTTCAGCTAAAACTTAAAATAAACTAACTCAGGTTTCCTCGACCATCAATGTGGCTGCATGATATTTCTTCTTCCTCCTTTTTTTCTCTTCCTTCTTGCACTTTTTTTCTTTGAAGCGCTTTCTCTTCTTTTCTTTAGGCTTCGCACGGTCCTCGGATTGCTCTTTAATTTTTAGCGCTACCCTGGTATCATTGGTTACTTCTTGTGTAGGAAGGTTCACCTTGAATGGTTCAGTATAGACCACTATAGCCAAAAAATTATGGTGCTCCTCACTTGTTACCTCTGCAGCTTTCACCGATCTAGCTCCATCTTGCTTCAGATTATCATTAGTTGCATCCAAAAACTCGGATGCATTGACAAAGTCCTTAATAGATTCTTTCTCAGTAGCTTCTGTCTCAATATTTTCTTCCTCGGCCTTCTGTTCACAACTTCAACACTTGCATCCTCCTCTTCCATAACAACTTCCTCTTCAATAGTAGACACCTCTTTACCAGCAATGACGTCACCCTTGACGAAGCTATCAATCACTGGAAATTCTAGGAGTGGGTTTGGGCTTAACTGACGTAATGTGGCTACAATAGAATTGTTATAGGCCTTGGTATAAGCGTAGAACAAATTTTGTGATCTGTCCATATCCTCCATTATAGCGACAAGCTTAATCTACCTATTACTGATGAAATTGGCTAACTTCTCGATATCCTTTATTTTGCGCTGCAATGATTTTTCTACAGTCAAGTTTATTCCCTTACTTTCTGCTTTGATTTTGCCCTTCCTTACCTTGCTGGTCTCTGCCTCTTTCATTGCCTGCGTATCTTTGCCACTAGCCATTCTTTCAATAGGTGCTTCATTTATTAGACGCTTATTTTCCAATACCTCTTCATCATCACGGGGCATGATCCCTTTCTGCTAGCACAGTAGCATTACCAATGATGGGAAAACTGAAATTCCAGTTTGCCTTGCGGCACAGTCAGTAATTTCCCGGTGGAGTATTGCGCCAACATCAATCTTTCTGCCCCTAAAAATTGAATGTATCGGCACATTTTATCAATGTTGACTGTGGTGCTGTGAGTAGAAGGCAGTAGCCGGTAGTTGACAAAATGAAACCAGATTTTGCTTTGCAGTGTCAGGAAGCGACAGTGTATCCCGTAATGCTCCTTCGACACATAAATCCTTCACCAACAAGTCCCTTTTGTCGTTTGTGACATCCTCAATAAACTTGGACTGTTCATCGACATCCATCTTAGTGTTATATAGCTCATTGATTTTTGTAGCATCCCATGGGATTAAACCTTCTCAAACAAAGATAAACTCCAACTCATGGTTATAAAGGTTAGCGTAAAACTCACGTACCAATGAAGGAGAATAACTTTTAGGATGCGTGCAGAAAGTCTCCCACTTCAACTTAGAGATGGTTTTGGAGACTTGTTTGCCCAAGTCTTACTATTACGAAAAGAGAATACCCTATTCTTGGCAAAAGTTTCAGTTTAAGATGTTATTTTGAAATTGATCTTTAGCTACTTTCATTAAAAAGATCATCGGCTCCTTTTTCTCCATAGGCATGGAGAAATCTGACTCACGAATTGCAGTTGCAGAGGACGAGTGTTCTTCAACAGGCTTGGTGGCTTTCTTGATTGATCCTCTCGTTCTTTCTATATTTTGTTTTGTTTTTGGAGTGAATATGGCTTAAAGGTGTAAAGGTACGAACTTGGGAAAGAGAAAGTGAATAAAAATTATTGCTTGGGTGTTTCACAGTCGGTACAGTGAAGAGAGGTTTATAGTGAGTGAAAGAAGAAGATGGAAATGCGTGAGTTTCTGAAGGGAAATAAAGCTGGTGGGAATAGTTACGTCCAGTGAGAATGGTGGTATAGATCAGATGGCTATGTGACTTTTGATCAAATGGTGGGATCTGAAATTTCTTATTTGCCTTCATTCTTGCTGAGTTAGAGGTGACAATACAATAATACGAACTGCGTTGACATTAAAGCCCAAGTGCATCGACAATGGTACCTAATTATTCTGAAAAATAGAAATAAAAAAACAAACTTGAACAGAAACAAATATAAAATAAAAATAAAATTTCAGAATAAATTTCATAAAAATTAATATTTTTCGACCAACTTAATGGTCTTTGCCTGCTTGTGATCATTATTCCCAAGAAAATGTTTCAATCGCTGGCAATTTACTTTGAATTGGTGTCTATCATTTGAATCTCTAATTGTAATTGCACCATGAGAAAAATATTTTAACAACTTCGAAAGGTCCATACCAATGAGAACGCAATTTACCCGGGTGCAGCTTCAGTCTAGAGTTGAATAATAAAACTTGTTGACAAGCAATAAATTGTTGCTGCAAAATAATTCTATTTTCTCTTCCTTGTAAATTGTAGAATTTTCATAGGCATTTCTCCTAATCTCCTCTAGTTTAGTGATATCCAACAGCCTTTACTTTCCAGCAGCTTCATAGCCAATGTTCACTTGCTTAATTGCCCACATTGTTTTGTGCTCCAGTTCAATTGGCAAGTGACATGCTTTCCCAAAAACCAATTCATACGGTGACATCCCTAATGGAGTTTTGTACGCTGTCTGCAATGCCCATAAAGCATCATTCAGTCTGGGAGACCAATCTTTCCTCGAAGGGTTCACAACCTTTTCAAGAATATTTTTAATTTATCAACTCAATACTTTGACTTGTAGATTAGTTTGCGGATGATAAGTAGTAGTACTTCTATGATTAACTCCATATCTCTTCAGTGTGGCTGCCACTTGGATGCAATGAAAGTGTGTACCCTAATCACTAATCAATGCCTTTGGTATACCAAAGCGGGTGAGTATATGCTTGTAAAAAAATTAAGCACTGTCTTTGCATCATCCTTTGGGAGTGCAACAACATCAACCCACTTCGAGACATAGTCAACATATACTAAGATATAAAGATTTCCAAATGACTTGGAAATGGTCCTATAAAATCCATACCCCAAACATCAAACAATTCAACCTCCATAATTGCTGCTGTAACATTTAATTATGTCGGGATATAGAACCAGTACGCTAACACCTATCGTATTAATTCACAAAATTGTGGGCGTATTTGAATAATGAAGGGCAGTAGAATCTTTATTAGAGAACCTTAGAAGCAGTTCGCATGCCACCGAAATGACCTTCATAAGGGTCATCATGACAATTCTTCAAGATTGAAAGCATCTCTTCTTCTGGAATACAACGTCAAATCTACCTTGAATAAATACGACTTGTTCCAATGATACTTCACTACATCACGAAAAAATCTTTCTTTTTTTGGCCTGTGACACCCAATGAGAGTTTTCCACACACTAGATAATTAAAAAAAAATCTGCATACCAAGGGGTTGCATTTACAGCAAATAACTTTTCATCTGGGAATGCGTCGATAATTTGAAGCATGTTTCCATCTTCGCAGCCAAGTTGAGACCAATCTGGTGCAATGACTTTACTAGCTACATCTTTAATTGAATGAATACCTCCAAATATGTATCTTCAAAGAGGAATTTTTTATTTTGTTCCAACAATGAGCATAAGGGCTTTGCAATTTTTGAGAAATCTCTAATAAATCTTTGGTAAAACCCTGCATGCCCAGGAAAACTGCGAATACCTTTCATATTTGTCAGTGGAGGTAATTTCTCAATAATTTCCACTTTAACTTTGTCTACTTCAATGCCTTGACTAAAGATACGATGGTCTAACACAATACCTTCAGTTGCCATGAAATGGCATTTTTCCCAATTTAAAACAAGATTTGTGTCTTCACATCACTGCAATACTTTATCGAAATTGTCAACATAATGATCAAAATCATTCCCATAGACTGAGAAATCATCCATAAAAACCTCTAAAGAATCTTTAATCATATCCGAGAATATTGTCATCATGAACCTTTGAAATGTGGCTAGTGCATTGCAAAGACCGAAAGGCATGCGTCGAAAAGAAAAAGTACTAAAGGGACAAGTGAAAGTTGTTTTCTCTTGATCCCCCGGTGCAATAGCAATTTGATTATACCCAGAATAGCCATCTAAGAAGTAGTAATAGGATTTTCTAGCAAGCTTGTCTAACATTTGGTTAATGAAAGGAAGTGGGAAGTAGTCTTTTCTTCTGGCAACATTAAGTTTGCAATAATCCATACAGACTCGCCATCCCGTAGGCATACATGTAGGAATTAATTCATCTTTGTCATTGCTAACCACTGTGATGCCACTTTTTTTAAGAACACAGTGCACTAGACTTGCCCAATTGCTATAAAAAATAAGGTAGATAATTCCAGCATCAAGCGACTTTATAATTTCTTTCTTAACAACTTCCTTCATATTCTCATTTAATCTTCTTTATTGCTCAATTGATTGCTTGCCTTCATCTTGCAACTTGATCTTGTGCATGAAAAAGATGGACTAATGTCTCGGATATCGACAATACTCCAAGCAATAGCTTGTTTATGTTGCTTAAGAATATGAACCACTTTCTCTTCTTGAGTTACATCCAGTGTTGTGGAGACAATAACTGGGAGAGTATTATTATCACCAAGAAAGACATATTTAAGATGAGTAGGTAGTGGTTTCAATTCTAGAGTAGGAGCTTCGTTGATAGATGGTTTGAAAATTGGAGTTGTTTTGTTAGCTAAGTTTAAGGATTCCATCTGTCATCCAGGCCTGAGTTCAATATTATTAGCGTCACCCATGTTGTCACAATTATCTAAGAATTCATCACCAGATGTCACTACAAACTCCTTATAAAGTATTGTGCTTTGGTCATTGAATTCTTCTGCAATTAAATCATCTAGCACATCGACAATATGACATTCTTCTTTATCTCTACATTGAATAGATTCGAAAACACTGAAAATAACATGCTCATCATTAAGTCGTATGGTTAGTTTACCTTTGTAAACATTAATAATAGTTCATTCGGTGGCTAAAAATGGTCGTCCCAAGATTATGGGAGCCTCCTTGTCTACCTCGTAGTCAAGTATGATAAAATCACCCTGAAAAATGAATTTATACACACAAAATAAGATATTTTTAATTTTCCCTTTTTGTTGAGCCAAGGATCAGTCAGGTAGTTACAATGTCACTATAGTAGGTTTCATGTGACCAATTCTCAACTTTCTGAAAGCAGCTAGTGGCATTAGGTTGATGCTAGCTCCCAAGTCGTATAAAGCCTCGCTCAAATAATGGTTGCCAATTGAACGTGGGATAGTAAAGCTCCCTGGATTTTAGGGGGCAACTTATTTGTCAAAAGAGCATTACAGCCCTTTGTGAACACGATAGTTTCCATATCACTGAGCTTCTTCTTCTTGGACAAGAGCTCCTTCATAAATTTTCTATAATTTGAAATTTGCACAAGAGCATCTACTAAAGGAATATTGACTTGAAGTTGCTTTAGTGTGTTCAAAAATTGTTGGTACTACTTATCCTACTCATTCTCCCTGAATCTTTGTGAAAAAGGTAAGGGTGGAGATACATCTGATTGTGCCGGCACCTTTGGTTGCATCGATAGTTTCGAGGGTCAGACATTAAGCATATGAGTTACAATTTGTTGAATTTTTTTGTCTGGTGCATCGACAAGCTCTTCAAATTCAACCTTCTCACTAGGGATCATTTAACCAGTAGTTTGAGGTGTGACAGTAGAGTCTGTAGTTGGCCTGCCAGTTTCTTTATCACTCCTAAGTGTGATAGCCTTACAGTGTTCTTTCCCCCTTGGACTTGGATTTTTCGTGTCACTAGGTAGTGTGCCTGGTGGTAGAGTATTCAGATTCAAAGCAAGTTGTCCTAATTGTGCCTCCAACGCCCGAAAGGAAGATGAATTCCCTTGCACAATAGCTTCTGTGTGAGTCATATGATCCAGCATTAAAGCCTTAAGAGCAACTAACGAGTCAGAAGGAGAAGCTTGCATGTACTGTTATCGTCAATGTTCTGGAGCATGTTGATTCGACATTGAAGAGTGTTGTAATTGCATCTGATTCTGGTGTGGGTGCATCTGGCTTTGTTGTGGCTGAATCTGAGTGTGCTCATTTCAGTTCTACTATTGTTAATTGTAATTCCCTTATCTTGAATTATAATTACCTTCAATAGATATATTCCCATATTGAAATGTCGCATCATTTTGTCCAGCATTCTGAATTCCCCAAGACTGTTGATTGCGTGTAGAACTACTATAAGAGTTGCCATAAGAATTGTTGCGAATGTTACTAACATAAAAGGCATTCTCTACATGTTGTGGACAATCTTTATAGTTGTGGTTGTCACTGCAAATCTCACAACAAAATGTAGGAACATCATCTTGTTGAGTGATTTGTATAGGTGCAACTTCACTAGTGCCTTGCATATTTTTTATCATATTTACAAGAGAAGAAACTTGAGCACTAAGTGCAGATATTGTGTCCGATTCAATAACTCCCAGAGTAGCTTTTTCTTGTGCAGCTCTAGAGATAGGGTATTGATAATCATTCTGAGCAATTCTCTCAAGAATTCCAACAGCATCATTATCAGTATAATCCAGCAAAGGTCCATTGGTTGATGCATCAACAAGAATCCTCATGTGTGAATTCAACCCATTATAAAAAACTTGATTTGTGTTTCTTAATGAATGTCATGCATGGGACAATGTCAAAGAAAATATTTATAATGTTCCCATGTAGTGTGAAGGTTCTCATCATCCAGCTGATAATAAGTTGTAATATCATTTTAAAGACGAGCATTCATTGTTAGCGGGTTAAATCTTAAAACAAACTATATTGCTAGTGCATTCTAGGAACGCCTGCAACAAACTATGTTTCTAGTGCATTGATCCGATAGGTAGCCCAAGGAACCATGTACGAGCTCTTCCCTGCAAGGAATAAGGAAATAATTGCATCTTCAAAGTGTCATCAGGAACGCCTTGTTGACGAAAGGAAGCACAAATCAATAAAAATGATTTAAGATGTTCTCGTGCATCTTCATGCGGCAGTCCAACATATTGCCCATTAGAATTCAACATTTGGAACATTACTTGCTTGAGTTCAAAATTTCCAGTTTGGATTGCTGGCGTAACAACTCCTGGTTGTAAGTCATCCAAGACAGGTACGAAAAAATCTCGTATAGTCCTATTATGTATTTGAGTGTCTTGCTGCAACGGTGGATTATTAGCATTTTGGCTCTGCATCGGGGCTATGGATACATTGTTTCTTGGTAAAACCATATACCTTTGTTCTCAAACTCTCCTCGAACAGTTTTTCAATTTCTGGATCAAAACAGGCAATAAACTCTGAATTGCTTCAGGTCATACAACACCTAAAATAAAATGTGAAAATAGCAACAAAAAGAAAACAAGCTAGTAAAAACTAAATATTATGAAATAAAAACAAACAAAAATAAACATCAAATAAATGTCATCCCTAGCAACGACACCAAAACTTGATCGGCTGTTTAATGTCACAGCAGTAATGTACAAGCGTACATTGTCGAAGCAAGTATAGTAGACAGATATGAGTTTGTTGGATATCGATTCCATGAGGATGGTTGTATTTTGTCTATCAATGTCAGTACAATAAATAGATAGAAACGAGATAAAATTGTGAGATTAGTTGTCGAAGCATAACTTGCAAATAATAAGATGAAATAGGACAGTGAGAAACTAGGATCCATAACGTGAATATTCAGCAGAATGCTAAGTGCTAACAAGGTAAAAAGGATAGGTGATTGTCGATGCATGAAATTGCAATGAATATCTTACCAAGCTTAATTTCTATATTTCATCAAAGAATTAAACATGCACATTAACCACACCTTTCGATGATGGCAATGGGACACTATTAAGAACAAGTGGATTAAATTCCAATAATCCTCAAGCAACTTTCGTTGTCATGCTTGTTAACTTAAATGTTTGCTGCACTTTCTAGTGTTAGTGACCATAATAACACTTCCATGCTAAAAACATTCAAACCCAAAGATTAAATCATAGAAGTAAGATTGAATAAAATAACATTTAACCCAGAAATCATGTGTCCTCCATACTAACATGAAATAGAGAGTAATCACCAGAGTCTAGAAAAGAAAAATAAAGGAAACAAGTGGAGAATACTATTCCTAGACAACTCGACTTGAATCTATCTATTCCCTCTTGTGTCACACTCAGGGCTCCTCGCCAAAAGCTAAGCTGCATCCTTTTGACGTCGATTCACCCGTCGGAGCTTAAGCCACCATAGCAAAAAGCTTCAAGGGATAGGTTAAAGAAGATGATCCAAAAAGCTCTCTCCTCCCTCTCTCCTTTTTTTTCTTATGTGAATATTTGTTTTTTCCCAAAAATAGCCCAAGTGTCCTTTCATCAGAATCATGTTGCCTCTATACGTACAAGTTAGTTATACCAGACTGGACAGCTCACATATTTTTGTTCCTATCCGGATAGCTGTCAGGTGCGGCTACAATTCTGAGCGCAATCTGAAATTACTTATGCAGCAACATCAGTACCAAAATATAACAAAATTAAGGGTAAATAAGCTAAGATCCACTGAGTTAGAAAATGTAAATTACTGAACTAAAAATACTAAAATATGTGCTAAAGATAACTAAATGGGAACAAATTAACCAATAAGTAGGGAGAAAACATATGTTCCTTCTAGAACTATCAAGACCTATATTTCTATTCGGTTTATTTGTTCTTGTCCTCTCATTTAGTTGATTTTTATTTGTTGTCCTTTAATCTTTGAATCTAAATTAGTTGTTTTGGGTTTCAAGTTGTTTAAAACGCTAAATTTCTTCTCATTTGTTTGGAGCCCTAGGTCAAAAGCGCAAATTGGAAGATTTTAGTCCTATTTCCCACACATCCTCATCAATATATTGATGGATGGTTGAGTAACTAAATTGAGCCTTAAACAAGATTGTAACTTCAAAAATGATTTTGGGTTTTAAAAAAAAATTAAAATAATTTTTGTAACACCCTAGAATTTGGGGTTAGAAGTTTTGAGGATTGTGGTTAGGGTCGATGAGTAGGTTGAGCAATTGAGTGTTTTTCATGTTTTAATATTAGAATGAGCCTGTTGGTTTGGTGGTAAAGCGTGTGTTAGTTTACATTTGGGTCTCGGGTTTGAGTCCTTATGTGTGTTTTGAGGAATTAATTTATTTTAGATTTATTTTTAAGTTTAAAATTCTTATTTATTATTTTTATTATTTTTAAATTTTAATCTGAAATATTCCAAAATTCTTTTCACGTTCTTTTCCATATGCCTTGTCAGGTTTTTCTTTTCCCCTTTTCTTCTTCCTTCAATTTTTGTTCTCGATTTTAGGGTTTTGATCCCTTGTATCTTAAAACTTATTTTGGGGTTTTTTCAGATTGGAAATTTTTCTCTTTGTATCATTTTCAACATTATAACTTTGAAAATTCGGTATCGAAAACTTTAGCTACAATCATTTGTGTACAGTTACGTCCATTAGGGTTTTGAATCAGGTAAGTTTTAGTATAAGTTAATTGTTTCTTTTTGAGTTTTAGATTAATTCGTAGTTGGCAAGTTGTAGTGATTTGGGTTGATTTTAATTTAGCATGATTGGTTTGCTAGTTTTCAGAATTGGTGGAATTGAGGCGTTCCGGTTATTTGTTGTGTTGGGAATTACAAATTAGGTGTGTTTTTGAACCATTAGGAATTAGGGATTGCATTGCTGATGTAAATTCATGATTTTATCCTATTTCAGTGTGGTTTCATGACCATAAGGGTGGCCACATGGGCGTGTGCCGCACATGGGCGGTCCACATGGTCGTGTGACATTGGGAAATTAGGGTTTTTGACAATTTCAAATGTCACACAATCGTGTGGCTACTGTTTAGGGATTTTGTCAATTTTCACACGGGCATGTGCCTTGGACACACGCCGTCTCCCTTAGCCACAAGGGAGTGTGAGTTTTCCACACGGTCATGTCTACTCTGCTATTAATTTTGCTTATTTTTGCACAAAATGCACATTGATTTACACAGGCTACTCACACGGCCATGTAACTCAGTCACACGGGTGTGTGTCTAAGCCACATGGCTGTGTACAACTTTCACACGGGTGTGTGCCTCTTTTCACATGGGCGTGTAGACCTCTACACAGCCTATACCCTCCCACACGGCTGGGGCACATGGCCATGTGGCCCTGTTTCGCAAATTTTTGTTCTATGCTATATTTTTACTCATTTTGTGTTTCTGTGTAATCCGACCCTCGATTAAGCCTTGGTAACTGTGTTTGGGACTCTGCTGTGACTTGGATTTATGTAGGTATGTGTGTTTGTGTGTGCTAAGTTTAGATAATCAGGAAATGTATAAATGGGTTATGATGAATGAGCTTGAGATGCTTATTTGTTATCTTAATTCTGAAATGTGTACAAAAGCTATCGATTTTGAAATTGTTTGATTGAATATGAGTGACTGTTTCTGTGAGTCTGTTAGTGTATGGTGTGCATTCATGCATTTGCATAAAATTGGGTTTTTTGGTTGCAAAGAGAAGGAAGACTGACTGGGCAATTCAATTGCAATATTTTTGTATAGTGGTTTTCCGCAATGATTTATACATATGCCAGCTCAGCTGCATATTGTTATTCGAGTGGCTTAGCTCCACATTGTGGTGTGTAGGGTGGATGAGCCTATTATGGTTCCATGTGGTGTGCAGGGTGGACAGGCCTATTGTAACCCTTATGTGGTGTGCAGGGTGGATGAAGTGGTGTTTGGTTGGTGGGGTGGGATATTTGACTATTTGCATTTGTTTTGCATCTGAATATACGTTTGTTTATGTGAACGTTGGGTTATTGGCAATATGGTTAATGTGATGTGATGTGTTCCAATTATTACATATAGTTGGGGCATTATTTTTGTGGTTTGGTATGATTTGGAACATTTTGTATTTTGAATTACTAGTTTGAGTTCTTCATAAGTATTTTTAATACATATGCTTTTTTAGAATATTTATTGTGTTACTACTTCTTTTGCCATTTGTTAATGTTTCGGACTCACAATGAGCTTGCGTAGCTTACCCCCTCTTAGTTCTTTCTTTTCAGGTAATTCGTGTGTTTCATAGCTAGGTCTTGGATTCAGCAAAGCGGAGGTCTTGGATTTTCTCCGATTGGTTTGATTTCAAATAAATTTGGTTATACATTATTCAGATTATGCACTTTCATAGTTGCAATAAGTCTAAATGCACTGTGGTATGGGGACTTTTGTGATAATTTGATTTAAAGTTTTGAATGTGATTTACGAGATAAGTTTCGGTACAGCATTTTCGTACGTGGTTTTGATTACTAGAAGCATTGATTTTACTTTGTTACAAAGTAATTTGTTCATCTACTCAGTACTAGTTTTTGTTTTGTGCTGATATGTATAATACCATATTTTCCGTTGCAAACAACTTTCGTAATGCTAGTGTTTCATTAATAAATCCGATTTGATTACAAATTTGGCATGTAAATTGTTAAACAATTTAGCTCAATTTAGGCAAACCGTTTTCGGACTAAGTTTTGAACAATTCTTTTGAAAAAAATTCTAGAATCACTTTGTGGTCAATGTAATCCCTAATTAAGATCCGGTTGAAATTTTTGGGCCAGATTTTGGGGTGTTACAATTTTAGCTTAAAGCAATTGATTTGATTAGGGCTTTAAAATTGAATTTTGAGCTTATCTTTTAACATTAATCCCAAAATATTTTTTATCATTTAATAAGAAATGACCTTTCTGAGAGCAAATAAAAGTATCTAAGTTTTTAATCTTTTGAGAAAAAAAGTGTAAATATCCAAAGTTTTACTCTCCGTTTTACAAAATGGTAAATAAACGACATTTTGTTCTTTTAAAAAAAGATACTTGGAATCAACAAAAATCATCTTTTCGAATAATAAGGCAACATTCTTGCAGTAAAAATAGTGTATGGTTTGTTTTCCCATGTCATTGGGATGCTATTTAATAACGAAATCACACCCTCTAAGGAGTTCATTCTAAAACCGCTTTCGATGGAGTAGAGAGGCAATTTAACCTAAAATAATTTTCAGGTTTCCCCTTAATAGATTTATTCAATATTGAAATGAAGTCAAAACATTAAATCCAAAATGAAAGCAAAAAACTAGAGAAATGAATATGAAAATGGAAAAAAAAAAAGAATACAAAGCTGTTATTCTTTTTTATTTCAATAAAAAAACGAAACATTGTTTAAGATAAGTAGGTCAGTGTTCCCAATCATACCATAACGACCACGAAGCAGTCCAATCATTCTTCAAATATATTCCATCATCTCTTACTGACCAGAAACATTCCTTGTAATTACACATTTTAAGGAATTCAGTATCATACATATAGAAGACTTTGACGCTTGCAGAATGATTTTCCCCAATCAAGTTGCACCAAAAAAGTGTGGTTCCATAAATATTTTCTCTAAATGTCCAACTCCATTCTTCTGAAACCTGGAGGACGTGCCAGCCTAAATCATCATCTCTGGATTTGCAGTGGATAGTCAATTGATTGCCATTGCTAAAATCATTGGAGATGTGAACATAGTATTTTACTAAAAGTGAACCAAATACGACATTGCTTGAGAAAGTTGCAAATGCAAGCAATACCACGAAATTGGTGAAAGAAGTGGCCATGCCTCTATTGTTTGCTTTTTTTTTATAATTGTTTATTCTATACTAGAAGTAATCTTTTAAATAATTCCACCATGGCTCAATTTTATGGAAAGTACATAAATTATCAAATTAAAAAATTGCCAAAAATGGTAATATGAAGTAAATTTGGTAATAAGAATCAAAATTGATAATATGAAAACATATAACATAATCATTGGTAAAAATAAATAATGCAGTTACTAATTTATCACACCATTAGTAAGCGATAATTCTGAAAATACAGAAGGTTATTAGGTAGCATTTGATGTTTCCCATATTATAATTTTAATGGAATGTGATTCTTTATAATATGATTGATAGGAATGTGATTCGCGATAAAATTACTTTACAATGTTTGATATACATTCTTGATGGGAATGTGATTCTCGATGTTTCCCACATTATCGCATTTGGTTCACTAACTATGAATGTAATGATAATTTATGAATTTATCCTTACTAAATAAAAGATAATATTCATGTATTTAATTATTATAGTAAATTTTATTCCTAACAAATATTTGGATTAAATATTTAATAATAAAATTTAATTCATAACAAAATTATTTTAAATGTATCTTGCATATACATTTTTAAATATAATAACGCATATATAAAATTATATATATAACTTGTTTTAGAATAAATTAAGCCATACTAATATAAAAAAAAGTTTATTCCAACTTCAAAGCAAAACTACAAATAATTAAATCATAAGAAAGTAAAACTATAATCAGTCTAATCCACAATTCTTACATTGCCATATGTTGCAAAAAAAATAACAAGTGTTTCATACAAATATAAATGCTAAATTAAATTTGTAGTCGGAAAGACTTGATTACCCTTTTTTTGTTCTTTCTTCCAAGATTGAGGGTGGTTAAATTTAAAAAATAATGAAGATATTGTAAAGAAGTTCCGATTTGTAATGTATTAAACCTGATTATCTCTTATTGTTTTGGTTCAAGTAAATATCATAAAGTGATTTTTTAAAATATATCAAAAGACTATAATAAATTAATAATGTTATAAATAAAACTAGCAACTGAAAGTGTATTTTTTATGCTTATCAATAGGGTTATTGTACTTTTTTTTATTCCATAAACAGTCTTAAAAAATCATCATTTGTATCGCTTTTTTAAATATTTATTTTTTAATATTTTACTATACTCCTATAGGAGACTTGTCAACCCCTTAACTCTACTCGTGGAGTCTAGATTTAGTTATAAACCAAATAAATTGATTGGTCAATAGTTTTTGGACAAGACTCTCATTTATGTTTCTTCCTAATTCTATAGACCATTAGGAAGAGCATATTCTGAAGTTTCTTGACACTTGTCAAATTCCAGGAAATGGAAGTGGATTATATATTCGTGAGAAAGTTTTTTCTTCCTTCAAAATAACTCTTAAATTCCTAAATATCAAATGTTATTGTTGGTTGCTATTATTATATAAACAGGAAACTAAAGATTCTTGGGAATAAACAGAGGATGTTCTATCTCCTACTAATTCTGACAACTTTGCATGTTAAGAGTAAGGATACTATGATATAAATATATATGCAACAAGTTATGATTAAAAGGTCACGTATGGGGATTATCTGTAGATGAGTTGTAAGCAATCCGTCTATAAATGGGTTTTAATGGTGAATCCATATTCTTTTAAGCAGTTGATATTGTGGGTTCGTGAAAGACATTCAGAATTGAGGATCTTGACCTTGTACAAGGTGAGTCTCAGGTGAATGTCTAATATTGACTCATACAAGTTCGTATAAGTAAATTATTTGTGATTGATATTTCTGAATACATCGTGTGAGTACATGAGTGATTATTGGAAAATAAGTAAGCATTTTTTTGATATAGGTCCTTGTGGGTCTGGAATATGATGAATTGTGTGTATGCACTACACCAAAACATGCTTTTAGCGGCGTTTTTAGTGGTGTTTGGATAAAAAACGCCGCTAAAAATGCTTTTAAAAAAATGCCACTAAAGATCAAGTATTAGTGGCACTTTTTAAAAAACGCCTCTAAAAATGAGCATTAGCGGCGTTTTACAAAAATAGTCGCAAAAACCCTAAGTCCAATGACGTCGTTTTCTGAGTTTTTGAGGCATTAGCGGTGTTTTTGAAGAAGCGCCGCTAATGCTTAGGGCTTTAACGACATTTTTTAAAAAGCGCCACTAATTCTTAGGGCTTTAGTGGCGTTTTTAAAGAAGCGCCGCTAATGCTCAGGGCTTTAGATGCGCTTATGAAAAAGCGCCGCTAATGCTTAGGGTTTTAGCGGCATTTTTTAAAAAGCGTCGCTAATGCTCAGATTTATCATATTAAATAATTTTTTGGGTTTTTTTAAAGTTTTTTGGGTAC
>JABFAF010279075.1:3075-25252 GCA_013677275.1 Gossypium schwendimanii
TGATATTATTATGATAGGTAATATGTGAGAATACTTGTATGTGATATATGATGTACTGATTTTAATGCATGCATATGTGGTCGGGTATGTGATGGCTCAATGAGCATTATTATGCCACCTAAAGTGCAATTAAATGTTAATCTAATAAGCATGTATTGTGTACAAGTTGTGATGTAAATTAATGAATATGAACTGAGATGATGTGCATTAAATCAATAATTAAAAATGTGTAATTATGGATATTTTGGCCTTATGATCTCTTGAAATTGTTGGATATAGTTGGCATGCCATAAGATTGTGAATACTCACCTATATGAATTGTATTTTTTGGCACTGAGGCCTTGGGACAGGTTAGAGAGATAAGGGAATGTGAGCTAAGCTCCATTCAACGAGACATGTTTGGTGTGTTGGAGAGTGTTAGCTTTATACTCCAGTTTTTTGGATATGTTCGACTCTATGAGTTATTTGGTGTGTTAGAGATTCGTGTGTCCCATGTGTGGTGATATTGTCCACTTTTATGTTTCATAACCTCAAGTGACAAATTATCGTTTAAATGCGATCATATATATTGTGATAATATCATGTGAAATGAAAGCATAAACATGTGAATAATATGCTAAATAAGTTGATTTAAGTTTCATGAAAATGTTAGTATGTTCACGTAGTAAATTGCGTATGTAATTTTGATTTGGGTAGTTTTTAATTAACTTGTAAAAGCATGTGAATATATCAACCAGACTTGTGAGTTATTAAAGCGTGTATATTTTGTTAGTATTAACGGATTATGACAAAATGATTTATTTGTATATAAGTTGAGTGTAGTTATATGTAAGAGTATATTCTAGTTTTATGATTTAATGAAGCGTGAATCATAATGAAGTGTGAATATGCTATTGTGACTTGGTTAGAATATGGTTGTGAATATGTTATAGCATGCTCTTGTTTAACCTTTGATATTGTGTTTACTTTGTGGTTACTCTGACATTCATTGAGCTTGTTTAAGCTCACCCACTCTCTCTAACCATTACAGATATTTAGCGTTTGCAGTACGAGCAATGTGGGGATACCAAGGAAGTGATCCAAGTTAGGCTTTAGTATTTGTTTTGGTGGTATTAATATTATTCTTTGAACTGTGGAGATAAGACAATGTGGTTAGACTTTGATTGATTATTATTGTGGTCATCATGATATTTTATGAGTTTAGTTCTCTAGCACTTTTAATGGATGTTATAATTATTTCATTAATTTTGTTTTGGGTTGAATATTTGCTATGTTGAAGTTCCATGAACTGTATGTATGGTCAATGGACATTGAATAATGTGGTAGAATTGTTGCATGAACTTTTCCATAATGTTTTGATTACTTTCATAGCTTATTTGTTCTTAGGATTTATGGATATTGTTCTTGTTATGTCGTTTGCTTACTCCAACGTGTTTTCGATGATTGAACTGCTATTGTGGTGATTTAGATGAGTACTTGATAAAGTAAAAGTTGCATGTTGAGTATTTATTATTTTGAAAGGATTATATGCCTTAAACTGCTGAATTTTCGTGGTTTAGAGTAGAGGTATCGATATTCGTGTTTTAAAAATGATACATTCATGATTTTTGAAAGTGCAGGAAGTCAGTAACGTAATTTGGTATTAATACCATATAATGAGTATCAATACTCAAGGTAAAATAATCGATACTTTATAAAAGGCACCAATAATTTTAGAGATTTTAATTTTAAATAAGAAACAAAATGCTGTTTTGGTATCGATTTTCCAAACAGTATCGATACCTACATGAATAATTTAGAATTTCTATGTCTATAAGCATGCTTAACTTTCATTTTAGGTTCGCTTGATGAATGTTTAGCATGTTTTAATGACTATTGAAATATGTATGACTTATAATTATTATGAAAGCTAAAATAGAATATGTTTTCTTAATAACAAGACCATGGTAATGCATGTGATGTGTGACGGTATTTTGACATTCTAATATTCGAGCTTGGCGACTGGGTTGGGTATAGGGTGTTGCATTGACATTCTCTAAATTATTGTTAATTTGAATATATGAAAAAAAATTGAGTTTGCTACTAATTTTCCATATGTTAGAATATTAAATGTCATTGTCTATGATTGTATGAAATTGGCTGGTTTGCATTGCGTGGATTGGGACAATATGATTGGAGGAAGAACTGACAGTACATTAGTATTTTTTTTTGTACCCACAACCATGGTAGAGTCCAACTGCAATGGTCTTGCTGTGTACCCACAGCCATAATAGATTCCACCTATTATGTTTGGCTATACAATCACAACCCTTTGACAAATATCATTTCCGAGTACGTTGTATTTTCCACGGCCACAAGGAAATTTCACCTACAATATTTTGTTGTGTACCCATAGCCATAATATATTCTATCCACGGCGTTTTGTTTTGTGTTCATAGCTATTGGCAGTAAAACTACAAACTATCGGTGGTTAATCCACAATTTGGTGTGTTGGTGGTTGGAGTTTTGGGTGATACGACCACGCCTTGGAAACGTCTTTGGTTCAGCTCATCAGGCGTCATTCACAAACTTTCACAAGCTGGTCTAGTTTGTTCCAGCTCAATGGAGCTTTATTCGAGCTAATTCTAGCTCATTGAGCTTGAAATTCGATTTATTTTAATTTATGCTTTTACATAGTTGCTTTTAAATAAATGTTGAGTATTTAATTTGTCAAAATCTAGACATCTTAATTATTTGTGTTAAAAGTGTCACATTTTATGTTTAATGCGTGTTATTTAGTACATATTATAAATGTGTACAGATTGTTACTTTCATTTAATTTGTCTTAGCTTTAGCCGAATTTATGAGCTAAATTGAATGAGTTCAGCTGCTGCCGAATTTTAATATGTTTAAACTCATTTAATTTGTTGTTTTTAATTTGTTCCAGGTACATACAATGGATGGCTCTCATGCATGAATGATGATTTAATCAAGATTGCTAATGATTGAGTTCTTCTAAGTGACTATTTGGCCAAGAGTTAGCTGCCTTCAAGATTTCCCAAGCCGGACATTAAAATTCCAAGTTTATTCAGCTAATTAAAATAGCTCTTTATTGCATCTAAATACATTGGCCGAATCTAGCATCCCCATTCAGCTCCCAAAATACATGCATGCCCCCATTCAGCTCCTTAAACACATTCATGTTTTAATTCAGCTCCATACGCACATTAGCTGAACCTTGCAAACTCCATTCAGCATATTTAACATTTTTTGGTATTATTAGCTGAATCCAAGGCCTCTAGAAGCTAACCATTCACGTTCTACATGCATAAGGATGCTACCTGAAAATTTCAAGGAAGTTTCAGCTCATTAAAGCTGAATAAATTTGACTATTCATGTACTTAATTGTCTATTCGGCTGGCAATGTGTTTGAGCTATAAATATGAAGCTCATAAGTTGTATTGAAGACTTTTGATACTTTTAATTAATATTGAGTTATTTGGTGAGATTTTTTCTCTCAAATTTTGTTCAAGGACTTAGCTTGGCTTATCTGTTGTTAGTGGCATCAAACTAGTCTATTTCTGAACTTATCACTCGAGTCGAGTGTGGCGTTCACCCAAAAACTATACCTCTAGTTCTTACATCCCTAGGTAACGGGTCAAGGTCCCAATTCCTTCACAAATTCCATCTTATGTGTCTTATAAACCTCGGGTCAAGATTCAATATAGTGTTGGTTCAGTTTAATCTTCAACCAATTCACTCCATTCCATCCCGAACCATTTTTATTTCTTACTTCCTTTTGATCACCAAGCCTTAAACATTCTGAACTTACCATTTGAACCCAATATTGTTATCCTTTTCCATATTCATTCAACTTTCCAAATCAAGTTATTTTAACGAACGCTACTTCTTGTTTAAAGATTGCACACATAAACGACGGAGCCGAGATCGCATCATTGGGGAACTCCCAATGTGGTGTGTAGCGGTGGGGTAGGATATACTATGTTTTAACATGAAATAGTTTAGCATCTTTAATATCATGTGCATATGAGTGGACACATATATACATATGTGTATATATTTATATATGGTTATAGTGGATAAAACTGAGAATTTGACTATTTTGAAATTTGTGATTGTAAGTTCTAATGCTTGAATGATGTTTGCATTTATAAAAATCATACTCTAAATTGAACTGCTACCTATGATAATCATGTGCAATGCTACTTAAAGTATCTTAAAAACTATTTGCATTGGTTTTATTGTAATCGAGCTCACATTGAGCATCATAGCTTACTCCCCTTTAATTTCCATCCTTTTAGATAACCTACCAGGTTAGGACACGGGCGCGACATTTGGTGGGACTCGGCTTAGTTTCATTTTTTTTCTTAATAGTATAAGTTTTATTGATATTCTTTATTTCCTTAAAAATATTGTATTATTTATTTATAAATTGTGCTATGAGACCTAAGATTTAGGCTTGATTTTATTTTGCATGACATTCAATTATAAGTTTTAATTAGGGCATTAGTCTATTATTATTTGATGAACCCCGATTTTATTGAAAACATAAGTAATTTCCATATTTTCTTTTGTTAGATAATAAATAAAAATTGAGAAATAATAAATCAAGTATTTAACTAAGCTTTCTAAACAAAATTAAACAAATGTTTTAAAACGATCGTTTTAAAAAACTCTAATAGCTTATTGGGTCACTTTGGTGGCTAGTGTAATCTTCCAAACTCAAGTCTAATGTCTAGGCCGTGTTAGGGAGGCTACATTTGGTGGTATCATATTTTAGGTTTTCTAAACTCAAACCAAAGAAATATTTATAAATTGCATGCATGAAAATTCTTTTGAATTCGAGACTCCGGTGCTGTTCCTACTATAGTTATTATTAATTATGAAATTTTAGTTGAACTAAAATATTGAGATTATAGATATACTCTAGATAATGTTTGAAATTTTATGTGGAAAACTATAGATATACCTTAGAACTTTAAATTATCACAACTAGAATGAACACTCAAGGTAGATGTGGTAAGGGTACGCCTCTAGGGCTGCACCTGTAGAACCGTCCAGTATTTAAGGCGACGATTTGGTTTATGAGAAGGAATATGTTGAGAACTCCACCACCAATTATGGCAGAGGCTATGAGAATAGCGATGATGCAGTGGCGGAGGGGATGCTGAGGGTGTTACAAAGGGTTGCTAAAGCCTAATTTGGATCGGGGAGTCGTAGATCTATTGCGAAGAGACTCCGATCAAATAGGACAAAAATTTTTTAAAGGCATTGTTGGTACGACTCCTACCATAGCTGAGTATTGGATGGAGTCAATAGAAAGGATCCTAAAAGACTTAGACTGCACTTTGGAGTAGAAATTGAAACGTGTTGTGTCCTTACTTAAGAAAGAGACCTATCGTTGGTGGCAGTCTATGGTAAGAGGCACACAGACTGAGAGGATAACTTGGAAATATTTTCAAGAGGCCTTCCAGAAAAAGTATGTGGCACGAGGTATGTGGAAGTTCACAAGCTCGAGTTCATCGAGCTAAAGAAAAGGGACAAATTTGTGGCAGAATATGAGGCTGAATTCCTAAGGCTCAACTGATATGCCTAGGGTATGGTTGCCACAGAACAAGACAAGTGCGCATGATTTGAAAATGGGCTATGATACGACCTTAAGCTACAGGTCGCTCCACACCAGGATTGGGTATTTGAAAACCTAGTGCAGAAAGCTAAAATCGTCTAGGAAATTAAACAAGTAAATCGTGACCAATAAGAGAAAATTAAAGTCTCAGGTAAATGAGATTTGGGTCCTTCTAGTTCGAACTTCCATCTTGCTAAATGAGCTAGAGAGGGTAGACCACAACAAAAGGGTGCAGTGGTTAATGTTAGGATGAGGTTAGTCACTGTACATTTTGTGGAAGACGCCACTTGGGCAAATGTTGGGAGAAGAACAACTCATGTTTAATATGTGGGTCAATAGAGCATTTGATGAAAGATTGTCCTTGACAAGCTAAGCAGGCTCAAGCTCTGGCCCAAAGTCAAAGGGTAAGCCAATTACCTCCTAGGGGCCGAGTGAAAAATAGGGCTACAAACACAATTGCAGCTGGCGCAAACCGAATAGAGGCAAGACAAACTACCCTGGTCTATGCCCTTAGGGGTCATAAACAGAAGGATGCGTTTGATGTTATTGCAGGTATCATTATAGTTAATTGTTTCTCAAACTTTGCCTTACTTGATATAGGATCCACTCATTCTTATGTTTCTTGTAATATGTCTGAAAAATTGGTGTTAGGGTTGAAGAAACCCCTATTGATGTAATTGTAGTAAGCCCCTTAAGACAATCCGTTGTTGTAAATAACATCTATAAGGGATGTTCATTGGAGGTTCAAGGGTAGTATTTCCTGCAGATCTCATGGAGTTACCTTTGAGGAGTTCGACTTAATTCTGGGTATGAATTTGCTAATAAAACATCAAGTGAGCCTAGATTGTGACTCTAAAAGGGTAAATTTAAAAACAACCGAAGGTAGAGAGATTTTCATGGTTGGGGAGCGTAGGGACTACCTGTTTAATGTTATATTTTCTATGGTCACCGAAAACTTAGTTTGCAAGGGGTGTGAAGCATACTTGGCTTATGTAGTGGATGGGAATGATGATAATACCACCTTAATCCGAATTGCTAGAAAATTCCCAGATGTGTTTCCCGAGGAGTTTCCAAGATTACTCCTAGATCATGAGGTAGAATTTGGTATTGAAGTATTGCTAGGAACCGCTCTAGTTTCTATTATTCCTTACCGCATGACACCAAAAGAGTTACAATAATAGAAAATCCAATTTCAAGAACTTTTTGGATCGTGGGTTTATTAGACCCAGTGTGTCTCCATGGGGATCTCCGGTCCTATTCATGAAAAAGAAAGATGGATCCCTAAGTTTGTGTATATATTACTCATAGTTGAACAAGCTCATCATCAAAATTAAATATCCCCTACTTAGGATAGACGACCTATTCGATCAATTTAGGGGTGCAACCGTGTTCTCCAAAATTTATCTAAGATCAAGGTATTACCAGCTGAAGGTAAATGAGGCTGATGTACCTAAAATTTCTTTTAGAACTCGTAACGACAACTATGAGTTCCTTATGATGCCATTCGGTTTAACTAACGCTCCTACCGCTTTCATGGATCTTATGAATCGAGTTTTTCAACCCTTCATTGATTAATTCATTGTAGTGTTTATTGATAATATCCTAGTTTATTCCAAAACAGAACCTGAGCATGATGAGCACCTTAGGAAGGTTTTACAAATCCTCCGTGAAAAGAAGCTTTACGCCAAGTTAAGTCAATGTGAATTTTGGCTTAAGAAGGTTATGTTTCTGGGTCATGTGGTACCCACAGGGGGTATCCAGGTAGATCCAAAGAAGATAGAAGCAGTCCTTGAATGGAAACAACCCAAAAATGTTTCTAAAATCCGTAGCTTTTTGGGTTTGACAAGAATTTACACTAGATTCATTGAAGGGTTTTCCTTAATAGCTGTATCATTAACCAAAATGTTGAGAAAGGATGTTTCATTTAAATGGACGGAGGAACATCAATCTAGTTTCAAAAAGCTTAAGGCGGTGCTAACCCAAGCTCGTGTTCTAATTCAACCCGAATTGAGAACAGATTTTGTGGTGTAAATTGATGCATCTTATATCGGCTTTGGTTGTGTGTTGATGCAAGGCAGTAAGTTAGTGGCTTATGCGTCAAGACAGTTGAAGCAACACGAGTACAACTAACCAACTCATGACTTAGAGTTGGTTGTAATAGTTTTTGCACTTAAGATATGGAGGCATTATTTGTATGGGGAGAAGTGTTACATTTATAGTAATTATAAATATCTTAAATACCTTGTCACCCAAAAAGGATTGAACCTTGGGCAACAAAGGTGGTTAAAGCTATTGAAATATTACGATTGTGTAATTGATTGTCACCTCAGGAAAGCCAACGTCATAACAGACGTCCTAAGCAGAAAGCCGATGAATGATTTAAGGGCAATGTTTGCTAGGTTTAGTTTAGTAGATGATGGAGACTTGCTAGCAGAATTGCAAGTTAAACCCACCCTTGCCGGTGAAATCAAATCAAAACAACCTTTAAACATAGCCCTATTACCTCAAATTAAGCAAGTAGAATAGGGTAAGACCGAAGATTTCAGGTTTAATAATAATGGTATCTTGTGTTTTCGAGGGAGGTTTTGTGTCCCGAAAGAAAATAAGTTAAGATAAACCATACTTTGAGAAGCGCATACTAGCCCTTATGCCTTGCATCCCGGAGGAAACAAGATGTATCGAGATGTGAAAGAGTTGTATTGGTGGCTAGGATTGAAATAAGATGTAACGGAATCTGTGGCCAAATGTTTAACTTGTCAACAAGTAAAAGCTGAGAACCATTTTCCTTCTGGATTACTGCAACCTATTAAAATACCGCAGTAGAAGTGAGAGCGAATAACGATGGACTTCGTTAGTGGGTTACGCTTAACACCCACTAAGAAATATTCAATTTGGGTAATAGTAGAATGGTTAACTAAGTCAGTGAACTTCTTACCTATCCGTAAGGATTATTCATTACAGAAGCTAACTATGTTATACATCTCAAAGATAGTGAGGTTGCATGGAGTGCCCATATAAATTATTTTAGATCGAGATCCCCATTTCACATCTCGATTCTGGAAGAAATTACAACAGTTGTTGGGAACCCACTTGGATTTTAGCACTACTTTCCATCCATAATCTGATTGGAAATCCAAACGGGTCATTCAAATTTCAAAAGATATGCTAAGAGGCTGTATTATCAAATTTCAAGGTAGTTGGGAAAAACATTTACCCTTATTTGAATTTGCCTAAACTGACAGCTTCCAATCAAGCATCCAAATTCTTAAACTATCGGGAACACAATGATATCTTTCAGGATCGTCCAAAAACGTTCCCACCTATGATATCTAACTAAAGGTCATATCTCCTTACAAATGATCATTGACGGATCAAATCCCCTCTCTTGAACGAATGTTTTTCCTTGAAGTTCATTAAAATATTTTTCAACATCCGGGTTCGAGAAACTAGAGGGATTTTGATACTTTGATGGCTCCAATTCCATAGATCGTCTATCTTTCCTAGGAGGCATTTTTGATAAACTAGGAACGAGAGCAAAATATCAAAAAAAAAAAAAGCTTGACTTGTATTATTAATAACAGTGAATCCACAAGAGTTGATCGTATCTTCAAATCAGATCTCTCGAAATAAAATGAAGAATAAACTAAAAAAAAATATAAAATCTAAGAAAAGAGAAAAGCTAAACTAGAATTAAAAGAGAAATTCTAAGCTAAGTAAATGTCATCCATAATGTGTGAAAAATGAGCCTATTTATAGATTTTAGGTGGTCGTCATCTTTAACCCTAGGTTAGCTGATGTTTCCAAGCTTTAAATTTGATTGTGACCAAAATGCCCTTTGGCTCATATTAATTTCCATCTAGAGTCTTGTCACGACACATCAAGACCTGTGTCACTACTTAGAAGCCAATATACTCCTCTTCAAGATGTCTCAGGGGTATGTCGCGACACCCTTAAGCTGTGTCGCATTGTCGAAGGTAGTCTCGAGATTTCTCCATTCTACTTCCTAGGTTGCCACATCAAGCCCTCCGTTTTGGAACAATGTGACCAGTATCGACTTAGCACACCTTCTATTGGTCTCTTACACACTTGTGAAGTTCATTAGCTCACCCTTGGGCCTCATTCAGGCCCTAAGGTCAATAAAAGACTCAATTTGCACATTTTATTAAATTCAGTTAAACTTACTAAATTCTAAATAAAACCTAATGATAATGCTTGTTTTCAATCTCTTAAAGTGAGAAAATTAGTTTAATCTGCTACACCATATTACGGCAGATCAACAATCATAGTCCTTAAGCAACTTGATCCAACGACGTTGCATAAGATTCAACTCATTATGCCTCCAAATCTTAAGAGCAAAGACAACCACAGCAAGCTCGAGTTCATGCGTCGGATAATTACCTTCATGCTACTTAAGTTGTCTCGATGTATAAGCCACTACCTTACCCTTATTTATCAACACACAACCCAAACCGATATGGGAAGCATCACTATACACAAAAAAAATATCTTAGATTCAGGCTGGATCAGAATTGGTGCCTGAGTCAAAATAGATTTGAGCTTCTCAAAGCTCGATTGCTGCTCAGTAGCCCACAAAAACGGAGGGTTTTTATGCAATAACTTAGTCAAGGTAGCTACTATCAATGAGAACCCCTTAACAAACCTCCAATAGTATCCTGCTAAACCAAGGAAACTCTGAAGCTTAATCACATTCTTAGATTGCTTCCAATTCAGAATAGCTTCTATCTTTTTAGGTCAACTCGAATCCTTCAGCAGAAACCACATGCCCCAGAAAGATAACCTCACTAAACCAGAATTCGCACTTACTTAACTTAGCATAGAGCTCTTTCTCTCAAAGAATTTGAAGAACCAGTCTAAGATGCTCATCATGCTCATCCTCGTCCTTAGAGTATACTAAGATATCATCGATAAACACTACGAAAAACTGATCCAGATATGACTGGAAAACCCAGTTCATGAGATCCATGAATGCCATCGGAGCATTAATCAGATTGAATGACATGAAAAGGAACTCGTAATGTCCATAACGAGTCCTAAAGGAAATCTTATGCACATCAGCCTCATTTACCTTCAATTGATGATATCCAAAACAAATATCAATCTTTGAGAACACTGACGCCCCTACGAAACTAATCAAACAGATCATCAATCCTCGAAAGTAGGTACTTATTCTTTACCGTTGATTTATTCAACTAGCAACAATCCACACAAATCCTCATAGAATCGTCTTTCTTTTTGACAAAAAGAAGCAATGCTCCCCATGGGGACACACTAGGTCAAATAAACCCCTTATCCAGAAGTTCCTGAAGTTGCAATTTTAACTCTCTTAGCCCCTCACTGCCATAAAATAAAGAGCAATGGACACCAGAGCTGTCCCAGGCAAAATCTCAATTCTGGACTCAACCTCTTTATCTAATGGTAGCCCCAAAAATTCCTCGAGAAAGACATCCAAAAAATCTCTTACAATTTGAATCCCCTCCATAGCTAATCCCACAACACTTGAGTCGTACACATAATTCAAATACACATCACACCATTTTCTAACCAACTTTTCAACTAATAAAGTGGAGATCATATTAGAGAGGTAATCTCGGTGCTCGCCGACCATCACAACTTCCTCACCATCCCTAACCTTAAGAGTTACCCTTTTAGAATCACAATAAAATACAATCCATACCCAATATCAAATTGAATTCTCTAAACGACAGCTGAAAATAGAAACCCCTGAACCTTAGGCACACACCTTCTAAATACTTTGCTAACCCGAACTGACTTCCTCAATAGACTAATCACAGAAATCTCACTACTAGTACCCTCAGCCAAAATCCCCAAATTACCTGATACACTACTAGAAATATAAGAATGTATGGAGCCAAAATAAACCAAAGTAAAAATAAGGATATGAATGTATAGTAAATGTATCAACTATCACATCGGTTGTATCTTTGTCTTCATGGCGCTTCGCTGCATAAAACAAACCTGGATGTCCTGCCTCAATCTGAAACACACCTCTTCCTGGTGCCTTCTGACCACGTGCACCACCATTACCACCCTTAATTTGATCACGATCCTTAGCAAGCTGTTGAAAAACCCTTTGAGGTTGAACCTGATCCTGAACTAGAGCTCGCACCGGCTCAACCATACGAGGACACTCACTGATCTGATGCTTAGTGGACCCACATTTGAAGCAAGCTCCCATCCTCCTTCAAAACTCGGCTAGATGTTGTCTATTCCAATAATCACAAACCAGAACACGTTCAACCCTGGTAGCTGGCTCAACGTGCTGAGGTCTCTCAACCTTGGCCCATTTCACAGGTCGCTGAGTAGAACTAGAAGGACTTGAATCCCTTTTATTTTGATTCTTTTCCTTTTCTCTTTTCTTGTGCTCCACATGTTTAATCTCAGTAATTTTTACCTTCTTCACTAAAGTTTTGAAGACTCACTCTTGCTAAGGAGCTATTAGCACCTTAATGTCATACCTCAGCCCCTCCTCAGACTGGATGCTTTTATTATAGTCGGTCTCAACTAAAATTTGAGCATATTTGCATAACCTCAGAAATTTAGCCTCATACTCGGCCATAGATCTCTCACGCTAATTTAATCCCATAAACTCGCGTCTACAGGCCTCAATATAACTTGCCCCAGATATTTATTCTAGAAGGCACTCAGAAAATAGGACCAAGTCACTCGCTCAGGTTGGGTGCTCTCTTCAATAGTCAGCCACCATTGATATGCTTCGTCGTGAAGCAAAGATACTGCACCCTTTAGTTTCTTCTCGAAGGTACAGTCTAAATCATTCATTATTCTTTCTGTGGCTTCCAACAAATACTCGACCACAGTCGAGGCAATCCCAGCAATAATCCTAAACAATTATGCACCATTGGACCAGAGTCATTCACTTACCGATCATCGGCTCCCATATCTAGTATGGGCCCCAACGACCTTTTCTAAAACCCTCAACATAGCTTAGGACAGTGCATCATCCCTAATAGTCTAAGCCCTAAACTCAGTCTCAACGGTAGGTGTTCCAATAAGCTCAAGCCACCTAACGGCGACCACTACACCAACGGGTACCATGTCCTCAAGATCCACGTGAACTCATTATCTTATCTACAATTTCATAGTTTTAATGAATTAATTTAGGTTTTAAAAACCCTAAATCTAAAGTTTTATCAAAAGTGCTTATCAGAGTTTAGAGAAAATTTTTAATTTCCCACAGTTTCTAAAGGAAAATATTGTACTAAAATAGCAAATGTAAAAGTATCTACAGTATAGCTAAAGTTCAAAGTTTCATACTTGAATCGGCACCGAAGTCTCAGTTTCACTTTTTAAAAATCAAAAGGTCAAATTTAAGAAAATTTACGAATAATTCAGAAATATATTTTAAAAAATTTTTGAATCCAATACGCATAGTCCGAGTTTTTTAACCTGGCTCTAATAATGTAATACCCCAAATCTGGTCTAGATGTTACATCAAATTATGAATGTTACATCAACACATAAAACATTGTCTGTTTATTCTCGTGAAAACTTAAGTTTATCCGAGAGTAAATAAAATTAATTAATTTAACGAAAAACATAAGTATCCAAAAATTTGTATGAAAGAGCGTTTTAATGAAAACTTGTCATATTAAGTATTTTTAAAACAAAACCATTTGCTTTAACTAGCTAATGTCGTAACACAAAATTTTATTGATTTCAAAACTTTTGGAGCGGAAAAATAACTTGGAGTTCTTAATTTTGAAAATCATAGTTTTCATTAGTTATGTTATCTTGTTAAAAATAACATTTAAAGCATTATGTTTGGAAAATAAAAAGAAATGCCAAAATAAATATCCCAAAACAAATTATAAAGTCCGAAAGCCCGTAAAGTCTATAATAAACTCGAAACATACTTAAAGTTTAAAATGTCTGAATAGAGCTCCGGAATCACCGCCAAATCTTAAGTCTGAAATCACTTGAAAAGTATCAAAACAAATGGGTGAGCTAGAAGCCCAATGTGTGACTTGGCCCACATGTAGAATTTTACTTATAATATGCAATTATGCAATTATGTAATTATGCAATTATTATAATTGAATTCCATATATTCAGAAACAAATAACATATCAGAACAAATCCTACCCCCATCCCCTACACACTAACTCCGTCCAACCAATCACACCAATTAAGACTAATGAGTCCATCCATCCAATCACACTAGTACATGGTGATTCAATCACCAGAATTTACAATAATACTATTAGAATACACTTCCTCCATCACATATCAAAACCACCCCGAGGCATATGCATAATCAAACTAACATATATTCATATCACATAAAATGTATGGCATGCATACCTAAACACCTTTTCCCAGATCATATCATATCATATCTTATTGCTTATACAAAATTAATCCTACTTATCATGCTTACTAAGCATACTAACACATAACATACTGAATTTACGATTTTAAAAGCCTATATAATAGCCACAGATTTGATTTCAGAGTCTACTAATTGGCCTAAAATTGAGCCTACATTTTGACCAAAATGGGCCATCATGTCCGTACGGCCCACACGGCCTATCAGGCCCTACACGGCCTACCTGATCAGCTTGTGTAATCACACACATCCGTGTGCTCCACACAGCCTGGAAAACGACCAACCAAACTTTCATGTGACTTAAAGTAATTTTGAAACAATCATTGTTTTTCCTGATATTTCTAACTTCTAATTAAGTTTTCAAATTAGATACACACATTTGAGATATTTTTGACTAACCACACAACAACACACTTCAAATCCTACATACAAAATTAATTTGCATCGATTAACATGAAACTAACAATACCGAAACTTTGAATTCGATAGTCAAAACTCAATACATAACTCCCTAAGTCTAACATTATTCCCAGCTACCACGAAATTGACAGCAACCTAAGTCATTCTTAAATTTTCAGTGATTGTTAAGTACCGTACGATTATCTCCTAAGATCACAATGACCAACAATTCTGACATTAATCACAAAAGAAATTTAGTAAGAACTTCACTTAACAAAACTTCAAAATAATTTACACACTTACCAAACCTATCACAAATCCATAATGAAGAATGAAAGAAGATAGTTTAAACAACAAAATTGCAATGGAAAAAATAAAGATTTTAGTGTAACAAAAGAGGAATTTGGAAAAGAAAGAAGAAGGGAAGAAAGCTAGAAAAAAACATGAAGAGAGTGGGAATGTTAGACAGGTGAAGTTTGGGAGCAAAATTAAGGACTTGATAATTTTTAACAAAATAAGGTAAACTATTTTGATGTTATCCTAACCCACTAGATTTTATAGAATTCAAATTGAACTCAACTTCCAACAAATAGCCAGAAACAAAAAGTATTCCAAACATGGGCACAACAGGATTCGAACACAAGACCTTGGGGTTAGCTGAAGCCTTACAATTGAACCAGTAGCCTCATCCTTGATAGCAAATTACGAAATCAAAAGGTAAGCCCTAGGAATCAAGTTGGACATTATTCAAAATTAATAGGGAAAATCCAAAACAAGATAATCAAACTCAGAACCTAAAGCAGACATTCAAGGCACTTAACCACCTAACCAAATCATATTATTCGACATAATTTATCAATTCAAACCTAATAAAATTTGAGGTGCTACAGCAACCCCAACTGACATAAAGAAATATTCTAAGTGTTTCTTTTGTAAAAAGAAGGGACACTTAAAGAAGGAATATGTCAAGTTTAAGAGCTGACTTGAAAAGAAAGGTAAATCAATCTCACTTGTTTGATTTAAGTCCAATATGGTTGCTGTTAGTTATCACACATGGTGGATTGGTTTTGGTTCTACAATTCATATCTTAAACTCTTTACAGGGATTAAGAAACCTGAGGGAACCGGTGGTAGCTGAGTGACACATTTAACTAGGTTATAAGATGAAGTTACATGTGGAAGCAATTGGAACATGGAAATTAGTGCTTAGGAATGCCTTTGTTTATTTTTAGAAAAGACTTTTTATATTCCCAATTTTTCCAGAAATTTAGTTTTTATTTCAAGACTTGCTCCCTTTGGGTATTGTTTTAGTTTTTCAAACATTGGTTTCAATTTATTTTATAAATCTGAACTTGTTGGAAATGGTGTTCTATCTGATGGTCTTTATTCTCTTAATTTTTAAAATAATGTCACTCATAGTGTTATGCATGTTCAAATTGGTACTAAACATTGTGCTATAAATGAAGACTCCTCTATTTTATGGCACCAAAGAATCAGACACATCTCCATTGAAAGAATTAAGAGTTTAGTAAATGATAAGGTAGTACTTTACATTTTACCAATTTCAATACTTGTATAGATTGCATTAAGGGCAAGCAGACTAATAAGTCAAAGAAAGGTGCCAAAAGAAGTTCGACCATATTGGAAATCATCCATTCTGATATATGTTACCCGGATTTGGATGTGCAAGGTAAAAAAATACTTCATCACTTTCATAGACGATTACTCACGATACATGTCTCTCTACATGTTTCATCACAAAAGCGAAGCATTAGAAGCCTTTAAAGTTTCAAGACAGAAGTAGAGAAACAATGCAGTAAGCAAATCAAGATTGTGAGAATCGATAAAGTTTGTAACCTCCCCAAGCTGGCCTAGACATTAGACCCTAATTCAGGAGGTTACATCCTTCACCAAGATTGCCCAGTATGATCAGAGTTTATAAAATAGACAAATTAGAACATTTATTTATTTTAGAAAAAAATTTAGTCCATTTTAAAAAAAATTGGCGAGTTATAAAAAAAAAGTCAAATATGACAAGCTCAAATAGATCAAAACAGTAGTATTTAATTATGCTTTTAACAGAACAATATGATAGCAATCAAAATGCTTATAATAGTTCAATACGGTAGTAAATAATATGCTTATAACATATCAACTCAATAGCCAAAAGTAATGCTTATTAAGTGTTCGGTTTATGGGTAACATAAGGCATGTTGTAAGCATTATCACATATACAGATACAATAGACATGTGCATTTCATGCAAATATTCACATAACATTAGATTTGTTAATTAGATCATGGATTCTAGTATTATTCATATTATCAAGGGTTTAATTAAATAAAAGAAAACACTAAATACAATTCAAAAATCATTCAGGGACTAAACTGATCAAATCATAATTTTTGGGTGAAATTGTAAAATTTGTAAAATAGGGGAAAATTGAAAAATCTAAAAAATAGGGGTAAAATTATAAAATTTAAAAAAGGGGGAGAATTGTAAAATTTGTAAAATAGAGACGAAATTGTAAATTTTGAAAAATAGGTGCAAAAATATAAATTTGGTAAAATAGAGGCAAAGTGTAAAATTTGAAAAATAGTTGCAAAATTGTAAAATTTGTAAAACAAGGAAAAAAATTGTAAATTTTGAAAAAAAAATGGGACATGGTCATGTGGCTAGGCCATGTAACAGACTAAGGCAATGTGAAAATTGCAAAATCAACCTATAAGGAAGGCATGGTTGTGTGGTCCACATGCCCGTGTGACAGACCATGTGGAGGGGTCTTGGTCGTGTAAGAAACCAACTATCCTAGGGTTTCATGGGGACACGGTCGTGTGGCAGCCCGTGTGGCCCTATCCTAGGCATGATTTTGCCCCAATTCACTTATAAAGAACTCACACCTTTCACGGGGATCTTGAACGACATCCTTCACGTTCAAATCTGATTCGGAGTACCTAAAATGGGTCCTTGAAATTATATTTATACGCGCATTAACATTTATTTTCAAGAATTAATCAAGACTAATGGAAGATTTCAACAAGAATCACAAAATATCGAAATTGAATTGAAAGATTAGTTTGGATTGATGCTATTTTAGAATTTACAAGTTCTACCAATTGAAACGGTTAAACTTACTAAATTTTTAACGAAGGTACGAAGGCTATAGACAATGAGTTTGACAACCGATAGTAAAACATTTTAATAGAGATTGATTTTGATTCAGGGTAAGCAAAGAAATAATTTTCAACTACAAAATAATATGAAATATGATGAAAAAAGAAAAGGGAGAGAAAAGAAAATATGAAGATATATATAGAGAATAGAGAGGGAAATTCTAATTGGAATGAAAGAAATAAATCAAAATCTTCATGTAATTTGGAAAGGGGTATAAATAGCTAAGTTTTTAAGCTTTTAAGGGGTTGCAGGGTAACTTACCTTTTTTGCCTAAAATAAAAGGGAAATGGGGTGAGGTTGGCGTCACTTGAACTTGAGAATCCAACGGAAAGATGCAAAGGCTTAACCATTTTGGTTGTTACCCACACTTGTTTGTTTTCTACTCCATTTAATATATATTCAAGTATGGTTTTGATCATAGGTTGCTGAAATAAATAAATAAATGAATTGGGAGAAGTGTGACTTGAACCTAGGACCTATAAGGAGTACACTAAACACTTAAACATCAAGCCTAATCATTTACTTGGTCATTCTTTACAATTAGCCCCCTATATTTTGGGGTGTTGCAGAGGTGGTGAGTATTATGGTAGATACACTAAGAATGGACAAGACCTGGTCTATTTAAGAAGTTTCTTTAAAATAACAGTATAGTTGGCTAATACACAATGCCAGGCTCACCTGATCAGAATTGTGTTGCGGAAAGAAGAAACCAAACTTTAATGGACATGGTGCGAAATATGCTTAATAGCTCTAAGCTGTCTAAGTCCTTATGGGTTGAAGCTCTCGAAATGGTTGTGTATATATTAAACCAAGTTCGAACCAAGGCTATCCCAAATATACCTTTTGAGTTGTTCAAAGGTTAGAAACTGAGTTTGTGATATATATGCATATGGGGATGCCCATCTGAAGTAAGAGTTTATAACCCGCAAGAAAAGAAACTAGACCTAATGGCCATTAGTGGGTATTTCATTGGATATCCCAAAAGATCCAAAATATACAGATTCTATTGTCCATCTCATAGCATTAGAATTGTGGAATTAAGAAATACAAAATTTCTTAAGAATGAGTCAATCAGTGGGAGCGATCTGTCTCTGGACATGATTCCTGTAGGTTAACCTTCCACTTCAAGTGAGAGATTGGTTATTATACATAACACCCCTCAAGCTCAACCTGGTGTTGAACAAGCAATCAATAAAAATCCACAAGCTGCTAAAAACACTTTAGTAGATCAAGTTGTTCAAGAAAATCTAGAAATTATTGAACAACCAATTGAACAACATGATCAACAAGAAAAATTTTTTTCAACATTGACGAGATCTACTAGATAAAGGAAATCAACAATTTCTAGTGACTATATTGTGTATCTGCAAGAGTCTGACTATATTGGAGTTGAGAATGATCCTGAGTAATTTTCACGATCTATGAGTGGCAAAAACTTAGAATTTACAGTTCTATGAAAGAAGAGATGAATTTCATGAAAAGTAAAGATGTTTGAGATCTTGTTGTTGGAAAAAAAATGGTTTGAAAACGATTTTCTTACACGGTGAAAAATTAAAAATTTGAAAACCACCGCAATTTGTGATATTTATAGCAATAAATCTTATCTGAATTCATACCAATGATTTTGGATAAGCAGATCCTTGATGTTTTTCGGCTTTCAACCAAACAATCTTCTCTGCTATTCTCGTACCACAAATTGCTTCGAGTGTGGGCCTGAACCAATTGAATCAAAACATAGAACAAAAAAAAAATTTCCTTTTGGGGTGAAAACAAAAATCTCTTCTTTAATAGACTGATAGAATTTTTATTATGAAAAACATGTTTATAGGTTTAGAAATAATTCTCTCTATTTTTCGACAGAATAACAATCTCTCAAAAGTTGTGTTAATAGCTCTACCAGTGCCATCTATTTAGAGGAAGAGAAGGTAGAACCCTTGTAGAGTTGTAGAAGTTTATTTCCACTAGAAAAACAATATCCTAGTTTATCTATGATATAGGGGAAGACAACCCTAGTTAATGATCCTAGGGTTTTGTCGTCCCACCTCCTCACATGAGGGGTTTTGGGCCTCTCTCATATTAGGTCCAATTACGAGTATACTTCCTGGGCCTTTTTAACCTAGTACTCTGTAATATGATTCAACTCATTTTAGTTTTTCCATTTCCTAAAATAAACTTTAATATCTACATATTAAATAAATTTTCACCCCAATTTTACCCCTATATAATTTTGACAATTTGACCTCCAGTAAAATTTGAACAATTTTACCCCTAATAAAATTTCGAGAAAATTTGTTCAATATGTCACAACTCAACATGTTTAATATGAAAAAATGATTTATTTTCATTTCAAGGCTTCAAAATAGTCCAAAAATATAAACTCATTCTTCCATCATATTCAAGTAATCCTATATAAGATTGCAAGTTTCCATTTCCATTTTCATTTTCATTTCCATTTTGGAAAACCTACATTCATTTCCAAATGATTCCATTTCTCTATTTCGGAGAAAACAATAATTTTTCCTGAATGTTTTCCATTTCTCTTTTTCTATTCATTTCTTTCATTTCTATTGAAACACGCAATTCATTTATGGTTTCAATGAGCTAGTGGAAGGAACGATTAGATGTGTGTAGTTGAGGCTTAAATGATTTATAATTAAGATTCGACTTTTCGTCTATTAATTATAAACCCATTTAGTCACGAAATCATTCCACTATAGTATCGTGATTTAGCTCTCCCCAACGACATACCATTACGAAAGAAACTACTCAATGCTCGTCCAATGACCTTGTCATAAGTGTGTTACCCTCATAGGATTTCCTTGATCTCTTTGAGATAATATATGTTCTCCCAATATGATCATACTTTATCTCATGGTAATCATTACATCTTCCTTCATGAAAAGTTAATCACTATCAAATAGTGATCAAGTGATCCATCACAAAGACGGACGACCTGTGGCCATGTTTACATTTCATCAACCATGAAATGCCAATGAAAGGATATCATTTACCCATGTTTTGGGATATCAATTCCAATATTGTGAATGATGCTACATGTTACATAAGTCCTCCACCCAACGTACCATTTTTCGGTTATTTATCTTTTAGAACTTAGGCTTTTACTTACATCAAAGTGTACGAGTCTAGCAAACATGGTTTGCCAACAATTCAAGATTTAGGTATGTCACAATATGAACGTCACAAGTGAATAAATCCCTAAAAGGATTCAAGATCTATTTTTCTTGGGTCCTGTCAGTTGTACTGTCAATCCAATCAGTCACATTTATGTCTTTATTTTTTGGGAGTCATCCGCTTCAATACCCAAGACAAGACATCTCCTTAATTTGACTTGATAGACGACATATTAGCCTTTCAATTGGTCTGTTCATTTCTTATTAGCCTAAGGACATGTTTAGGTTCGTCTACTAATACAAGCTGTCTTTTTGTACTACGATTAGACCACGTAATACCGCTTAGTATTAGTTAATTAATAGACAACCATTGAGCAACATTTGCTTCTATTTTGCTTTGGTGCAAAAAACATTTGAGGACAATAATACAAAGAATATTAATTTATTTCATGAATAATTTTATTAATCAATCTATTAGAAAGAATTACAAGTGTACTTAGACGAAAATAGTACACTTAAGGCACCAGATCCAACACTTGTGTCATTGCCGGAAGGCATAAAAACCATTGGATGCAAAAAGCTAAAAAGAGGATTAATGCGAAACATAGAAAGATAAAAATCTAGACTCATTACAAAAGAATCCACTCAGCAAGAAGGAATCGATTATACTGAAACTTTTACTCTAGTATCTAAAAAATCGCCTTTCTCAATGGTGATCTAAAGGAAGATGTATGCATGAAACAAACTAAAGGATTCTCCTGTAGTGATAGTGAACACTTAGTATGCAAGCTAAAGAAGTCCATATATGGATTGAAACAACTCTCTTGACAATGTATTTAAAATTCCATGAAGTTATCTCTTCGTTTGGTTCTGTTGAGAATATCATAGATCAATGCATATACTAGAAGGTCAATGGGAGTAAAATTGTTTTCCTTATTCTATATGTCGATGACATTTTACTTGCAACGAATGACAGGGCTATTATACATGAGGTGAAATAATTTCTTTCTAAAAATTTTGAAATGAAAGATATTGGTGATGTGTCTTATGTCATTGGCATTAAGATTCATTGTAACACCCCAAACCTAGCCTAAACATTATGGCTGTATCTGGCAATGTCACACGATAGTGTTTTTGAAACCTCGTTGTTACGTTGAAAACATTCCATGTTATTATCTTTAGTAAACCTTTTTTAGAACTTAGGAAACCGTCATTATTCATTTAAAAAATTTTTTTGAAACATCCCTCGTTGCAGAAGCTATAATAAAACAGTGTAAGTGATCATGCGTTTAGAAACTATTTTAACTTTTTGAAAACTGAATTTCCTACAACCAACAGGTATAAATCCATAAAGTAAAATAAATAAATAAAAACCCAAAATTTAAAACCATAGCCCAGAGGGTCCTTAAATTACAACCCAAATAATCAATAATAATTAAATCATAAAACGTAAATTGAAAAC
>JABFAF010279151.1:0-15309 GCA_013677275.1 Gossypium schwendimanii
CTTTAAAATTTGAATTTTATTTAAAACAAGGTGAAATATTTAAAAATTAAGGATAAAATGTAAGATTTAACTTTTTTTTATAAATTAAAACCTATATTTATCTACCTTTTAAAAAAACCTTATATTTATAAATAATATAATTATATTCCGTAATTAATTTTAATATATCAAACAATTTTATAACTTAAATTTAATATTTAAATTTTCAATACTTCATTTTTCATAAGATTAAAAGGATACAAGAATATATTACACCTATGACGCATGTTGGTGAGAAATTATGTATTATTTCTTTTGGTAAATGAAAATATGTATAATTTTTATTAGGCGGAGTGATAAAGAGTTTAATTGAAATGCGAGAAAAGAATTTCAATCAGTTTAATTTCAAATTTAATTGAAATGCAATGTAACTATAAAATATCAGAACATGTAAAAAAATCATTTTAAAAACTAACAGTTATATATATACTACATTTCAAGTCACTAGAAACTGGAGTGAAAAAATTATGAATAAAAATATCTCTAAAATATTATTTATTAACGAGTTTAAATTATATTAAGATAATCCTAAAAAGTCACTTACATCCAATAAAAATGTGCCACTTTTTTTTTCAAAAGAATTTATAATTAATATCTTACACTTTCTTCACTAAAAAGTATCATACTCTTTCTAATACTAGTCCAATTCTCCTCAATACTATTTTACACCTAATTAGTGTTGATTAATTAAATAAAATTAATGTCAAAATATTAAATAAAATTAACAAATAATAATAGTAATGCAAGGTTTATGGTTTTTTTGTTCAAATAGATTTATTATGGGTTAGAATTTTAAGATTTATGATTTTAGAGAAAAGATAATACTAAGATTTAAGGCTTAGAGGAGTAGAGGGTTTCAAGGTCTAAGATTTTAAGGTTTTAAGATTTGGACCAATTGTCCAAAAAAAAGGCCCTTTTCTTAACAAATATTATAGAAATGGGTCGGTTTTTTCAAAAATGACCAGAATGGTCCATTTTTACAAAAACGCGTTGAGCTGGCATCGTTTTCAGGGGAAACACAGAAAAGTGCGCCCAACTTAGCACTTTTTTTCCCTTATGTCAAGTAAAACACGCTTACATGGAAGCATTTTTGTAAACAGTGTCCATGTGGGCGCGCTTTTGCCCGTGCTCCAACAATAAAAAAAATATAAAAATCCCCCACACACATTTTTCACACACAATTCTCACAAATTCTCTCCTAATTTCTCAACTTTCTCGCAATTCTCAAAAAGATCTTAAATTATTACCCTAAATTCTATTTTTATCTAAGTTAATATTTTTATTATTTTTTTATTAGTAATTTTAAAAAATAATATTTTTATTACAAATCTGTTTGTGTTCAATTTAGCAATGGTCGGGTCTTTAATCTGTCTTGGTGACAAGCACATCTCTGTCAATCAATTGCAAATGGTAAGAATAAACTTTAATAAATTTTAATTTTTTTTAATTTTTTTATTTCATAGTTATAATTGAACTTAATATTTTTTTTATAACTTTTTATGTAAATAGGTGGAAGATCGAATTTTACAATGCCATATTCGTAATCTACCCGGCCTTCTATCATCGTTGATCGAAACATACTTGAGGGAAGCTAGTTTTCTCCACGTGGCCTACTTAGGCCGGGGGTGTAAGTTGGACCCGAAACTCATAAGTGTGCTGGTGGAGAGGTGGAGACCAAAGACGCATACATTCCATCTTTCATGCAGTGTGTGTATTATCACTCTAGAGGACGTGCAGTTATAGTTGAGCTTACCCATGGATGGTTCGATAGTCACCTGGTCTGTTTAGTCTACTAATTGGGGGACTGTCTGTTACGAACTTTTGGGTGTAGTACCAGAGATGATTATCAGAGGTTGGATTGAAATGGCCTGGTTATGAAATAATTTCGCGGAGCTGGTTGAGGATTCTACTGAAGAGAGAAGAGTATGATACGCTCAGGCATACTTTAAGATTATATGGGGTATTCTAATGCCTGATAAGTCACAAAACCTTGTACATCTAAGGTGGCTACTGAAACTCATCAATTTTAGACAGGCTCGCAAACTCAGTTGGAGGTCCGCAGTGTTGGCGAAATTGTACCGAGAGATGTGTTAAGTGACGAAACCAGAAAAAATCAAAATTGGTGGTCGCCTTTTACTACTATAATCATGGGCTCGGTATCGCCTTCCATTTTTACGTCCTCGAGTAGACTACCCGTATACATTCCCACTGGTAACAAGGTAAAATTCAGTGTATATTACCATTATTAAATTGATTTAAAATAAATTTATTATTCTAATAAGTTATATAATTAGGTGGAACCATGCCACGAGTCACGTGGGATCACCTACCGAGTTTGAAGATATATGGCTTCTATTGGACCAATAATTGGAAGCAGTTGTATGTATTTATTTAATTTTGAACTATGTAAAAATAATGTAGTCAATTTCGTATTTAGTATTTAGTAGTATATATATAACTAATGTTTTTATCACATTTATATAGTTTGAATGGACACCATACAAGGACTTGGCAATTCGAGCAGTAATTACTATGGACCTCAGTATGGCTACCCTCACCACATCCCCTTCATTGTGTACTGTCTTATTCTGGTCTACATCCTAACTCTTTTATTTTCACACAAGCACAAAATATTGCACCACATTTTTCTATTTCTAGTCCTATGTTAGTTTGGACTGTTGGTCATCCATCACCAATGTGGTACCCGCTCGGGCCATCTCATTTCCCAATAACGGTGATGTATATGATGATGTAGAGGTAATCTATGCATGAGACACTAATAGGGAGTCCACTCATTATCTCATCGACTTTTGAGACTGAACATAGTTAAGCTCATTCGCCGTGGGTGACGTAGACACCTTCAACATTTTGTTCTATCAAGGTGGGTCATCTTCCCAACCACCTAGGTATAGACCGGAGGTTGCACGAATGCAAGGATCTACATCGACCGAAGGTGAACCCCAACAACCACAACCTCACTCGAAAGCTAAACCTAGAAAGAATCCAGTGCGTAACCGTCAACACCCCGATGTGGCATAAATTCTGACCGACATATGCACTGATGAATTGTAAATTGTATCATTTAAATTAATATAAGTTCTTCTGAATCTTTTTTGGTACACTATCTAATTTAGCAATCCATTAAACCCTAATCAAAAGTCAAATTTACCTTGAATATTTTCATATAACATTGCAATAAGATTTGATTTGATCAGAAATATCAAATGTTTTTGTTCAAAATTCACATGAAAAAATATTAAATTTATTTTGGATTAACAATGGTTAACAATTCCCATGAAGACATATTATAATGTTTAACTTTGATGGGGACAGGACAACATTGTCTAACCCGGGTTCCTACACCACCTACATACCCTCTGTTGGTTTGAGCGCTCCTGAATATCCATGTTGTCGCGTATTCGAGTCAAGCACGGCTGACCTTTTGTTTTGTGACACAAATCTCTATCAGGTAACAACTCAAATGGAGCAAGCGGTATAGGCGGCCACTTATATTTATCTAGAACCAGTGGGAATATGTGCCTCCACAAGTTGTACGAGTTTTCTAATTTGTACACTTCTTTGACATAGCCTATTGGATTCAAACAGAGATTCATACAACCTACAATTGCATGAGCGCATGGATAACGAAATGCATCAAATATCCCACAGTCGCAAGTCTTATTTCTTAAGTGTACCCGGTACACCCCTGGCAATACCTTGGTCGAGCCTATCGAACTTCGTCACCTGAAATCATAGGTCGTCACGCAAGTGACAAACTACTTGCATGCAGTTTGCCCGTGCCTTACTATTATTAATTTCTTCCACTATTGTCAGGCACCATACATAGCCTCCTTGAAATTGCCCAACATAACTCGTCACTCGTTTTGGGAACAGTTCTGCCATACGAAAGTATATCTCTTTCAAAACTACGGTTATCAGCAAATGATGCATTCCCTTTAAAACAAAATCGATGCGTTCAGCCAGGTTCGATGTCATGTGGCCATATCTGTAACACCCCAAAATAAGGCCTAGGAGTTTTAAGGGTATTTTAAGAATTTTGGCCTATATGAGCTCGAAATTTCGTAAGTTTGGTACTTGATAGTGTTTTCGACTATGGTATCTTAACTGTCGAATCAATTTTTGAAAAAGTGCTCTAGAAACCCTTAGTTTTAAAAAAGGACTAATTTGAAACAAATTCAAAATAGTAGGCATTTATGTTGCAGTTTTACTGTTTCGTAAAATTGAACCTATTTCTTCCCCATCAACATGTTTTTCACATCTATTTCTTTTTCCTTTCAAACTTGTGCCACCCCTTGCTATATCCTTAGCTATTCCATTGAATTTTTTTATTCCCAAACCAGAATACATTGATTTTCTATCATTCTTAAGTCATATATTACCATAAACCTCCAAGAAAAACACACAAAAATTCATAGATTTCACTATCTTCTTCAAACATGAAGTTTTTAAAATTTCGTTAAAACTCGTTCATTCTTCCAACAAAGGTAACCATTCATGTCACCATTGGTTTTAAAGTTATTTAGACTCTAAAACTGAATTATTAGCCTTCAAATTGCATGTTTTAAATAAAAGCTGAAAATCAAACCATTAATACTGGATTTCAGGATTTTGAGTTAAAAATTAGTTTCAAAGTATTTTTCAACTTGTTTTAGCATGATTAGAAGGTTTTTAAACTTTCCTTTAAGTTTTATTAATGATTTCTGATGTTTTAATGAATTTTGTGAAAATTGCCTAAAAGATGTCAAAAAATGTTGATACCATGAATTGAGTAGATTTGTCTAGTTTGAAGGTTGTGAGTTAGGCATAGATGATTAAATGGATGAACAAAACTGATTTTAAGCGAAAATATTGAGTATAGATCAAGATATTCGTATATAAAGATTGTTATATGAATAGTTTAAGTCACGTGAGAACTTATCTTAAAGCTTGTGTTTTAGTTGGTTTCAGTGAATATTAGGCTGATATTTGACTATGGTTATTGTGTGATTTATATGTGTAAAGCTTCGGATTCATTAGAGCTTGCTACGAGCTAGGGAAGCATTAGTTGAGCTTTCAATTTTCGACACAGGCATAAAGTGGTGAATGTATGAAATTGCTATTCGTAAACATGAGTCATGTGTTGCTTGGAAATTTAGATGTAGCCTAAACCCCTACTCTAAATTTTGAGTGTAAGTTTTCTTGAACTATACTTGTCTTATGGTTATATGGTTATATAATATGAAAGATATGTGATATGTGGATATGGTTCACATTGTATAAAGTGTAATTATATACATGTAAAAAATGTGTAATATATATGTTATATGACTATGCTAGTTTTTTTGCAAAAGATGCTAATATGCAATGATAGTACACAGATAATCTGTAAGTAATATGTGTTATTTTTTGGATATTTTGGCTTTATTATCTTGGAACTATTGGATATAGTTGGCAAGCCATAGGATTGTGAGTACTCATTTATATGTATAGTGGTTTTGGGCGTTGAGGACCTGGGACATGTTTGGAGGGATAAGGGAATGAGAGCTAAGCCCTACTTAATGAGAAATGTGAGGGGAAATAAGGAGAGTGTTAGCTAAACGCTTCACTTTTGGGACATGTTGACTCTAAGAGTCAATAAAGTGTAATGAAGATCCGTGTATCTGATAAGTGATGATAGAGCTCACTATATGTTTCATAACTCAAGTGCCAATGTGGAAATATGTATCTATGTGTTATGTGATGTATGCCTCAATGAGTATGTATGCATTGTGAGAATGAACCGTTAGATGATGCACGACTTAATACTATATGATGTTAGACTTCTAAATAAGGCACTTGTGAATAATTGATTGGTTGTGTTGCATAATGACATGTTTGCGTTGTGGAAATTTTTACATTCACTGAGCTTGTTAAAGCTCACCCACTCTTTTCAACATATGCAAATTAGTGACGTCACGATGTGGGCGGTGTTGTTTCCAAATGAGTGATCCAAAGAAGTCTGGTTATTTTTCGTAGGTGCTTTATTATTTTTATTTTTTGAGGGAAACAGGCAATGTGGTAGACTTATTATAGTTACGTTGATTTCTAAACAATTGACTTGGTTTCTAAGAATGTCATGTTTTGCTATTGCTTAGGATTGTAGACATTTAAGTTGGCATAATGATAATTGTTCAGACTCGTTTTTGGTATTTTGTGCTATTTCTTAAGTCGTATGATTGGTTATTTAACTTAAAACTTGATGCATGTTGTTTGGGAACTTTTTTAGATGAATTAATTGCTCATCTATGTTATATTTTTTGCTCTAGTAGCAAAGGTATCGATATTGGGCATTGAAAATCTATACATCAGTGAATTAAAATGTACAAGAAATAGAATAGATATTTGGTATCAATACCTTTGCTCGAGTATCGTTACCCACAGAATAAATATCAATACTGTAACAACCCAAACCCGGCCTAGACGTTACGGTCAGATCTGGATTGTCACATTGAAATGTCTTTCGAAATATTGGACTCATTGGCAAAAATTTGTTTCCCAGTTTAACATTAAAGTATTTGTTATTAAAAAAAAAAGTTTGTCTTGTTATCAAAATATTGTTTTAATAAGTTGGTTCTAAATCGCGGAAGCTTTTTCAATTCTATTGCTTAAAAACTCGTGACTTTGAAAAACAATAATTATTTAAAACTCGTCTTCTCCTAACTAGCAGTTTAAAATGTTTAAGTAAAAGCCCAATTAAAAATTTCAACAAATTTAAAGGCCTTATTACATAAGCAAAAACCAAACTTATAATTTAAATTAGCATAAAAGCAAATGTGAGCAGCAGTGTTTGTGTGGCCATCTCCGAGTCCCTAACAGCACCAAATCGTCTATGGCTGAGGATTACCTACACAGTTAAAGGAGAGGGTGAGTTTACGAAACTCAGTGTGAAATCCCCTATCAGTCAATCAGTATACAACATGCAATAGTAGTCTGGGCCAGAGCCCTATACAGCAACAGTGTAGGCCTTAGCCCAATACAGTAACAGTGTGGGCCTTAGCCCAATACAATAATAGTACAATGCAGAAATGCAACCCATCCCAATCCAACCAACACATCACTCCGTACCACTAACACACCATGTGGGGATAAAATCGACCCACCCAGCCAACACACTAATATCGCAGCAAAGCTGCCAGTAACAGTAACACAGCAAAGCTGCCAGTAACAGTATATATGGCAAAGCCACCAGTACAGTATACTTCCCCTATATCAGAATCCCAACCCCATGCAGTATGTCATGTCATAAATCATACATGTATGCAGTATGTCATACTCAGTAATAGTCGCGTATATATATATCATAGAGTAAATCGGTCATACACATATTTCAACTCCTAGGGGTATAACAATCATTTTACTCTTCAGGGGTATTTCGATAATTTTACCCTTCGAAGGTATTTTGGTCATTTTACCCTTCGAGGTATTTCGATCATTTTATCTTTCGAGGGTATTTTAGTCATTTTACCCTTCGGGGGTATTTCAGTCATTTTACCCTTCAAGGGTATTTCGATCATTTTACCCTTCGAGGGTATTTCAGTCATTTTACCCTTCGAGGGTATTTCAGTCATTTTACCCTTCGAGGGTATTTCGGTCATTTTAGGCTCATTACAGCCTAAGCCCATGAAAATGCTCATAGAGGCCTCTACAATCTAACATTGTTTTTTGTGGGCTCAATTTACCACAAGAGCGTTTTTATTTCAGATCATCTACAAACCACCACTCCTCGAAGGAGATCCGATAGTCAGAAACCTTTAGTACCTAAAGACCAAATTCGGCAAATGCTCCCCAAAAAGCTCTTCTAAATGCTGAAAATAACACACTTTTTCTCCCTAGCCAAATTCTTAATGTTGGAATACCCCCAAACGGCACACACTTCCCCCTCTCATCAAATTCCTTAATTTTCTCCTAAGAATACTCCCCTTATCCCTCTTTGATTTTCTCCACCCAATAACAATCTCACTATTCTCTCCACCATTCACTTCTTCATTAAAATTTCATAGTATTTCAGTCAAACTCCACCACCTCACTGCACAGGTGGTAAAAATAAACACTCCTCAGTGCAGTATAGGACTCAAACCTCAGACCTTAAGGGAACTTCAAACGCCACCTTGCCACTAGACCACAGGCTCATTTTGTGTCATAAAACAAGCACAAGTATTAATAAGGCCTATATACCAGCGTCCAGATTCATTTAAGGGAAAAAGTAAAAAATTCTGAAAAAGCCAAGACTTGAACCCAGGCTTCTCAAACACTCCCATATACACCTAAATCACTTAGCCATTAAAGCAAATAGGCAATTTGTGACAAATCATGCAAAAATTAAAAACTTAAATTTTGGGGCGTTACAAATACTTTGTTTGGTGGTACCAATATTTTCTGATAGTTAGGTTTTTAATCAAGAAACAGTATGCTCATTTGGTATCATTTTTCCAAGTGGTTTCGATACCACTCAAGGGAAACATCGATACCTGGATAATAGGATACTTACGGACATTTTTATGGAATTGTGTTAATTAGCCCTTATGCATGATTCTGGCTGTGTGAAGTACCGATTAACAAACGATTTGCATGTAAAAATACTAATTAACTATTTGATCAGCTTAACACTTGTAACGGGTTAACAAAAGATGACCGGTTAGCTTGAATCTAGTTTCCTATTCGATGTACATAAGATGAGACGGTGGTGTGGCATCTCGTATCTAGGCTAGGCGACCAAGCCAGGTATAGGGTGTTACAATATTGTTGCCCGCCGTCGTATACTTGTGTCCACTATTCGAATGGTATGTTTTCAAGATATGTTGCCCTTGTCGAGTTAGTTGACTGCAATATTGCCAACATCTCATGAAAATGGTCATTCATGATCTCGTACCCTGTCAATATAAGTGCATAGTGACGATTACATACCAAAAAATATAAAAATACAATTGAAACATTACAAACCAAATAATACTAGTGGCAATCTGATACCCATGTTCGTCACTTGTCGTCACTCAATGGTAGACTGATATTGCTTGTAATAGTTGGACGCAACATGCCTTAGGTAATACCAATGATGTGTGTGATCCCAAAGGCTTCCCTATCATTCAATTGTAGACAGTATTCTTGCTCCCCAATCCGAGATAATGCATATATCAGGTTGGGGGTAGACATGCCTCCTCAACCTAGACAAAAAGAAATCCCAGTCGTCTACTTTCTCCCCTAGTGTTATTTCAAACACAATTGGAAGGATCCGCCACTTACCATCCTGTGCCACAGTCAACAATAGCCGTGGGTATATCTACCATACATGAAGGTATCGTCTATTTGTACCAAAGACTTGCAGTATTGGAATGCATCCCAGCCTTGCTTGAAGGTCCAAAATAGACACTTGAACACTGGCCACCCATGGAGCAAGTGATCGTTGTAGTATGCGAGACCCATTTCAAGATTTGTTATGCAACCAGGTATGTACCTCTCCACCACTTGACACCACTGCCATACCTTGTTGTATGACGCATCCCACCCACTGTGCATCTTCTCCAAGGCCTTCTACCTATCGAAAGCTATCTTTAATCTGTCTCGAATTTTCTTAACAATGTCTTCCATTTCTTGACTTAATTCAGGTCTGATCATTCTCCTTTTACCCAATTCCATCCAAAAAATAGGTGTTCGACACCTATAACCGTATAAGGCTTCATACAGAGCCATTTGGATACTCGATTGAAAACTATTATTGTATACAAATTCAACCAAATGTAAGTAATGCTCCTAACCCGATTCAAAATTAATGACACAAGTACGAAGCATGTCCTCCAAAATTTGAATAACATGCTCAGATTGTCCATCTTTTTGTGGGTGAAAAATTGTGCTAAAATTAAGTCACGCACCGAGAGATTCGTGCAACTGTTTCAAAAATTTTGAAATGAAATGCGGGTCTCGATAAGAAATTATTGACATAGGAATACCATGCAATCTCACAATTTCTTGATATAAACTTCAGTAAGTTTTTGAAGTGACCAATCCATCGTGGCCGTTATGAAATGAGCCGATTTCATGAGTCGATGAACTATCACCTACACAGCATTTTTCTTACTTACTGGTAAAGGTAACCCTGTTACAAAATCCATCATGATACGGTCTCATTTCCACTCAGGAATAGAAATAGGCTGAAGTAATCTTGTGGGAACCTGATGTTCTGCCTTAACTCACTAACAAGTTAAACATTTATCCACATATTTGACCACATCTCTTTTCATTCCTGGCCACTAGTACAATTCTTGTAGATCGCAATACATTTTTGTTCCTCCAGGATGCAAAGCAAAAGGACTATCATGAGCTTCGCGAAGTATCAAATCTTTTAATTCAGAAACATCTGGAACACAGATTCGGTTATGAAACCTCAAGCAACCACAATCATCAATGTTGAAATTTTCTAATATGCCATTTTGAACCATTTCTCTTTCCTTTGCCAACTTGTCATCATCTAACTACACTGAATTGATTTGATCAAACATCACTGGTTTGATCTTTAGTTTAGTCAACAAACTTCCATTGTCATTGACACTGAGCTGAGAAAACATCAATCGTAACTCAACGGCTGTCTTCCTACTCAACATGTTAGCTACGACGTTACTTTTACCAAGATGATAATCAATAACACAATCAAAATCTTTTAGAAGCTCGACCCAATGACGTTGTCTCAAATTTAAATCCTTTTGAGATAAGAGGTATTTAAGACTCTTATGATTGGTATAGATGTGACACTTTTCGCCGTACAGGTAGTGTCTCCAGATCTTTAGAGCAAAAACCACAGCAGCTAGCTCTAAATCATGTGTCGAATAATTGCGTTCATGTGTCTTTAACTAACGAGACGCATAAGCGATCACTTTCTCGTCTTGCATCAAAACACAATCGAGACCACTCAAAGAAGCATCACTATAGACCACAAAATCCTTTCCTGATTCTGATAAAGTCAAAACTGGAGCTTCAGTCAACATTTACTTCAATTTCTCAAAACTTTCTTAACACTGATCATCCCAGACGAATTGAACATTCTTATACAACAACTTTTTCATCGGCAAAGTTATCTTTGAAAATTTATTTACAAATCTTCAGTAAGAACTAACTAGTCCAAGAAAACTACGAACCTCTGACACATTCCTCGGTGCTTCCAATTGAACAATTGCCTCCATCTTTTTCGAATCAACTCCAATCTCATCTGCGGAGATAACATGACCCAAAAATACAACCTCTAATAACCAGAATTCTCACGTGCTAAGCTTTCCATACTATTGTTTCTCTCATAACACTTGTAAAATAATTTTAAGGTGTTGTTCATGCTTGGATTTGGATTTCAAATAGATTAAAATATCGTTAATAAAAACTATAGCAAATTGATCCATGTACAGTTGAAAAATAAGGTTCATGAGATCCATGCATGCTACAGGGGCATTCGTCAACCCAAAAGGCATCACTAAGAATTCATAATGACCATAACAAATATGAAATGCCATCTTTGGTACGTCACTAGCTTTCACTTTCAACCGATAGTAATCCGATCTCAAATCGATCTTTGAAAAGACAGAAGCTCCTTTTAGTTGATCGAATAATTCATCAATACAAGGTAGAGGGTATCGATTCTTAATCGTCAACTTATTCAATTTTCGAGAGTCAATACAAAGCCGCATCAAGCCATCCTTCTTTTTGAAAAAAAGCACTTACAAGGTGATAAACTAGGGCGTATAAAGCCGCGATCTAGTAAGTCTTGCAATTGTACTTTTAATTATTTCAACTCTGTGGGTGCTATACGATAGGGGAACATTAACACCAGAGTCTTACCATGAAACACTTCAATTGCGAACTCAACCTCTCGATCTGGTGGTAATTTCGGTAATTTCTCAAGAAACACATCAGGGAATTCGCAAACAGTTCAGATTTTACTGCTCTGATTATCACCAGAATTTGAATTCATAACATAGGTTAGAAAAGCTTCACTGGCTTGATTGAGTAGTTTATAAGCTCGAATTGCTGAAATGATACAAGTTGAACCACTCGTTCGAACACCATTCAACTCAATCATACCACCGCCTTCACTCTAAACAACAAACTTCTTTTTACGGCAATCTAGAATCACCCTGTACTCCGTAAGCCAATCTATACCCAAAATCATATCAAAATCGCCAAATGACATTATCAACAAATCAATAGGGAAGGTTATATTCTGTATCACTGACGGATATCTCCTACACACCTGATCCAGTAACACAGATTGTCCCAACGGACTAGACACCACTATCAATACTCTAAACATCTCAAATTTTTAAGTTCTTGACTTAACCAATTCAGTATTAACATATGAATGCGAAGATCCCGGAGCTATCAAAGCATAAACAAGTTCTGAATGTAATAAAATGATACCTGTCACAACGTCATTAGCATCGCCATCCGCATTTGTCCGCATAAAATAAGCTTAGGCTGGCGCTCTGCCCTCTGACTGATGAGTAACAGCATCATTTCCTTTCCTAATATCTCCTCTCAAAAATGAACCACCTCGACTCAATCTGCGACCATAGGAGCAGGCACAGATCTCTGAGAAGTAATAGGAGTAGTATTCTTATTCTTTGAACACTCTCTAGCAAAATGTTTCGTGGATCCATAACGAAAACAACCTCGAGTTAACTTCCAACGTTCATCTTAGTTCTTTTTCTCACAATGCACACAAATCGAAATATCAATATCCTTGATTGGACCTCTCACACTACCTGTGGACACAGTCAGTTGTTGATCACAGTTTCTATCAGTTCTATCTGACTTAAAATTTGATCTCCAGCTACCACGAAATTCTTTTGATCTCTTCAGTTGTGGATTTGAACTAGAGGCTCTAGGACGCTTTCCAATAGTACGAGTAGTCTTAGTCTTCTTATCAAAACCCAGAGCTTGTTCTACCATTCTCGCTTATTCAACTAAATCCACAAAATCTGTAATTTTATGCGATACTAACTGTACCTATAGCTCATCGTGTAAACCACGCAAAAATTGCTTGCAACTTTCAATTTTAGTCAGTACAAATTCAACGGCGTAGCAACTAAGTCAAGAAAACTCTCGTTCATAATCAACCACAGACATTACACCTTATTTCAGCATAAAAAATCCTTGTTTTCTATCATCAATATAAAGTTCGCCAACATATTTCTTTTGGAATTCCTTTTGGAAGAATTCCCAATTAGCCTAATCTGCGGATACATGGCGTGTCACTAACTACCACCAAGTATATGTTTCTCCTTGTAGCAGAGAAACAACACATATTATGCTTTTACACAGGTTGCATTCAAGCTGTTGCAAGATGCACTTAGTAGATTCAATCCAAACTTCAGCTGCAGAAGGGTCAACTCCTTTCAAACCTTAGAATTTGGTCACACCGTATCTCCGTAGTTCTTTTACCGAAGCCCATCAAAGGGTAGGTGCATGCACTATAGTAGACGTAGTTCTCTCAACATGCTGAAGTGCATCAGCAATAGCTCTAAGTAACTGTGAATCACCTCCTCCCTCAATATTACCTCGCTCAACGTTAGGTTGTTGAGTACTAACTGGATTAACACTTGTTGTTACTGATTTGGTTCCATTTAACTTATTGGAGACATCATCTCCGATATACATCATGTAATCAACATCGTTATTATAATCATCCAACATTTTCAACTATAAAACAAAAACAAAAGTATCAACATCCAAATCCCGACTCAATTCGACTCAACTATGGCATGTACCTCTAGAGTCAATTTCGAGCTCGATTTAGTCTAAGAATTGGCTAAACTTGTAAGCTCTGCTACCACTAAATGTAACACCCCTAACCCCTCTCTTTTGATGGTTGAGGGTCACAAGCATTACTAACAAATTAAACAATTAATTCAATCATAATCAACATATAAACTAATTGATAACATTATAATATGCAGTGGCAGGTCACGACAATCTAATACTTTCATGCTAAATTCTTATACATTCGAATAATAAATTATGCTATGCATTTCTAAACTTGTTCTTCCACTGTCTACACTCTTATCACTATTATCCCTTCTAGAATGTCAAAATTCGGATACATACAAGACTATTCTAATTATTAACATCAAAGTATTAGTCCATACTCTGTCTATGATTATCTTTTTAATTTATCTTCAATAATGTTAGTAGAATGCACCTAATATAGGTTTGCTAATCCATTCTAATTTAGAGTAAAAGTTACTCTTACAACCCTTATTACAAGTATATGGGCCCCTAAAAGTAGTTTAAAAATAGGTAAGGACTAACTTGACACAATTCTAGAAGTTTAGAAAATAATTACAAAAATTTTAATTGCAAGGGTCACACGGTCATGTGGTCAGGCCATGTGACTCACACAACCAAGTCACACGCCCGTGTGTCTGGCCATGTGGGCATTCGAAGAAGGAACACAAGGCCGTGTCCGTGCTCGTGACCGTATACCCTTCGAAATGGCCTCACACGCTCATGTGCTAGCAGTGTGGACCTAAAATATGCCTTAAACCACAAGTTTACCATTTTCTACTTGCTTGGACATTAAGCAACTCAAAAAACATTCGTTTAATCCATTCAAATCACAATCAAACATACTCAAAACATGCCAAAACAATCATCAGGTGCCTAACCAATGTACCCTTATTGGTACCACATTTATATCATCAAAACATAATATTAATCCATCATTCAAATCAAAGTTTAAACATACCCAAAATCACTCCATTTAGCCTAGTTCATATCTACCTTAAACATCAACTTATATTCACATACACATAACAATCATTGGTTCAAACCAACGTGCCAAATTATGGCTTCAAACACAAACATACTTTTAGATACTTAAACCAACATTACACTTATAACTTCATTTACAATTCATCCACAAAATAACTATCAACTAGACATCCTAGGTACATGTCAACACAAAAAGATAAACATCACCACATTTGAGATTGGGATCATTGTTGGATGCTGAATCGACGATCAAAAGAGAAGTACCTAACCTACACACGGGAAAAACCAAAACCGTACGCTGAGTAAAACTCAATGATATTTCTATAATCCAAACAATTAAATATATAATGATACAAAAATACATATTTGAATTATATGAACGTACTATTGTCCAAGCTTATATTTGCCATATATCATTATTTCAATTTCATGCATATTACCATATCATTTCATACCATATTCAATTTTCACATGCTATCATAT
>JABFAF010279189.1:615-11972 GCA_013677275.1 Gossypium schwendimanii
ACTAATCAGAGTTTGATTGAAACAAATAAACAGAGTTTAACTGAAAGATTATTTCTCAAATTTGACTGAAATATGAGTCATACTCAACAAATCTCCACCTTGACTCAAATTTCCACAATGTCATCTTTGCCAAAGCCCACCACAGGCCTATCTTGAGCTATGCAGAGAATTAATTGAGTCGAATATGTGCTTAGAAACTGGAAGACTTCTAGCCTTCGACTTATACACTGCCAAATTAAAATTAACCCTAGTCTGATTTTCACGAACATAGTGTCCTAACTTTTCAAGACCTGCATCCAAAAAAGAACCTCTTTTCAACGAAACGATTATACCTTTTTCCCTCCTATGACCAAGTTGTCTCCGCTACAAATGAGTTGAATTCAAAAACGTAACGGACAAGGGACATCCAATTTCACCGGTCACTGTAGAACCTTACAGAATATAAAGAATGTCAGTTCTTTTACCTTTTAACAAAATGAGAGCTCCACGAGATACTTTAATGTCGCTTGACTCGATGTTAATTCTGTATCCTTTCAAGTCTAAAATACTCAAGGAGATGAGATTCTTTCGTAAGTCAGGTACATAACTGACATCTAAGAGTGTCCTAATCATCCTATTGTTTATCCTAATTTTAACAGTACTAATACCAATTACCTTATTAGATGAACCGTTTCCCATGTGCACAACTCCACCTTCAATCGAACTGTATGTGGAGAAACATTCTCTATTGGGACATATGTGGAAAGAACATCCTGAATCTAGGATCCACTCGGACGTGAGTTTGGAGTTATCACTCATTGACACTAATAAGAAATCATCACTACTTTCATCGGTAAAATTAGCACCAGCTGCATCTTCCTCGTTACTCTCAGCAACTCTTTTATTTCGCAGTTTATAACAATCTGTTTTGACGTGACCTAACTTTTTACCATAGCGACACCTTTTGTCTCGTTTCTTTGATGCTACCAAAAAAGAAGCTTGCCTATCTGCCTTGCTATCCAAACCAAACTTATTGTCGAGTTTGTCTCTACTCAACAAATGACCCTTCACATCTTCGAACAAGAGTTTGTCTCTGCCATAAATCAAGTTCTCCTTGAAAGACTTGTATGAATGGGGTAAAGAGCACAATAATAACATAGCCTAATCTTCATTGTCAATATGAACCTCAATGTTCTTTAAATCATTTAAAAGAGTAATGAATTGATTGGTGTGATATCTAAGAAGCTCACCTTTGTTCATGCGAAACGTAAATAGACGTTTTTTCAACACTAAACGGTTAGCCAGAGACTTGGTCGCATAAAGAGTTTCTAACCATTTCCACAAGGCGGATGAGGTCTTCTCCATCAATACCTCCTGCAATACCATATTCATGAGGCACAACTGGATTCCAGACAAGGCCTTTTCATCAAGCTCTTCCCATTCTGTTTGATTTAGATTCTCAGGGTTCTTCCCGGTAACAACCTTTTTTAAGCCAGTTTGAACTAGAATTTCCATCATCCAAACTTGCCACAGATTGAAATTTGTCTCACCATCAAACTTCTCAATTTCAAACCTTATTGCTGTCATCTCTGAATGGGCTGATCTATGAAAATTAAACTAGCTTTGATACCATTTGTTGGGATCGACCAGATTAAGCAACAAGTAAAAAAAAAATAGCGGAATAAATTGAGAAATTAAACACACAAATTTAACATGAAAAAACCCCTCCAAAGAGGATAAAAAAACCACAAATAAAGATAATTTTATTATAATGACAAAAGAACGAAGAGTACAAAAGATGGAGATAAAAACTAAACCCTGAAAACTCGAAAACAAATAACCCTCAAAACGTAAACACAAAATTCTCTAAATGTGTTATGAGTTCTAATTACTAATAGGTTTGTTTTCTAAGGTTGTAAAAGATCCTATTTATAGGTTAAATTGATAGGTCAAATAATAATAAAATAATCTAGACTAATCAGAGTTTGATTGAAACAAATAAATAGAGTTAAACTGAAAGATTATTTATTAAATTTGACTAAAATAGGAGTCATACTCAACGATGTAAAATTTATCAAATCCTTTTAATCCATTTGAATCATTGTGGCATGGTTAATTTTTTTAAAAAAAGAACTTTTTTTATTCTGGCACTGTGTCCTGCGGCACTGATAATATTTTTAATATATTTTTTGTTAGTAAATTAATAATTTAAATCTTTTGGTTAAATAGTTAAATGATATAGCTTTTATACTAGAATCCAGAGTTTAATTCCTCTATCTTGTTTGAAGCTTTTTATATTTTTAATGCATTAACTCTTTGGGTTAACTGATAAATAATTGTAATTTTATTTTGAAATTCCAAATTCAATTTCTCGTATAAACAAAAATCACATCACACCAATTGCTGGAGAGATTGAGCTTAAGTTTATATTAGATTTCAAAGTTCCAAACAGTAGAATTTTCAGGCCGCAAATAATAAGAAACAAGAGAAAATTCTAGTCTGCCTTCTAATTATGAGAGAGATTGAGAAACAAAAATTTCCACAGAGAGTTCTCTTAGAAATGCCCGTCTTTTTTAGCACATTTAATTATTACATAAGAATAAATTTAAAGTGAAATTATAATGAAGCTTTTAGTATGGAGATATCTGGCTATACATATCGATAAATTTCTTGTTAATCATATTTGTCTAGCTTTTCATATGGAGATTGTATATTAAGTTGATGAAACCAGTTTATCAATGGCGTACGTGCTTTGAGTTTCCATATGATTTTCTTAGTTGTGGTGATTAAATTGAAACATTTCCATGAAGACTTAAATATTCAAAAACTGAATTTGTAGCTAGAAGACAAAACCATGAATCTAAAATCAAATAACAAGGCACCCTTGATTTATTAATTTGTAATCAATGATGATCAATAACAATATTGGAACCTAGAAAAAATTACTACAAGTAAACATACATAGAACCAATAAAGAAACTTATTTTTCCGGTAATAAGAGCTAGAAAAGTTGTTGACAATCATAATCATTGGAGTATAGCAGCCATGGAAGCATGATTGGACGATGGCAAATCAAATCCATGGATAAGGAGATGGAGCCGGTGGCCATGAAGGTGCAGTAGGTGTTGGCAGTGAAGGTGGAGAAGATACTGGAGATGGTGCCCAAGGTGCAGAAGCTGGTGCCCAAGGGTCAGTAACTGTTGTTTCTGACACTGAAAGTGTAGTTGGTGCCCAAGGCTCAGGAGTTGGTGCTGGTGTTGTAGGCAAAGACGGAGCCGGTGGCCATGAAGGTGCAATAGGTGTTGGCAGTGGAGGTGAAGAAGATATTGGAGATGATGCCCAAGGGTCAGTAACTATTGTGTCTGGCACTGAAGGTGTAGGTGCTGGTGTTGAAGGTGAAGAGGGAGTGGGTGCAGGAGTTGGTGCCCATGGTTGACTAACTTGTAGTATTTGAGGGGTTGGTGCTGGTGCCCAACCATACTGGTATTGAACAGTGATGAAAAGCTTTTGGGCATAAGCAGGGCAATGGTTACTAACACCGCAGATGTACCACTTTCTACCGGGGGTGTTAAGGACTACAGTGTCATTTCCGGAACTGAGAGCTTGGTTTGCCGGTGGAATGTCACAATTCTTGAAAGCTGTACCGTTTACTTTGAACACATTGTGATATCCTTTAGGGTATTGGAACACTGCAAATTCATTTTTGAACTTCCAAATTAGACAATTGTAAACGCACAGTGCAAAGCTGAATGCTTTACACAAGAGTGTACTAGTAACAAACTCGTAGAGATTGTTAGAGAAGAATTAAGCATTGAAGATTAATTAAGAACATATTAAGAACTTTAAGAAGAAAATATGGTGAATATACCTAATTTATCACCCACGTAAAATACTTTATCCTTTGCCCAAGCTTGATAATCGAAATTGATGGTCCATCCGCTATCATCCCCGACGATATAATCAGTTGCCATAGCCATTGCAGGAAGAAAAATGGCTACAGCTGAGAGCGTAAGAAGCTTGTTCGAAGCCATTTGAAGCTTATAAAATGTAAAATTTATCAAATCCTTTGATTGAAGGATCTAGTTTGGGTAATAAGCTGCATAATTACGGACATATTTATAGTTTGGTATTGGAATACGTAGCTATAGAAAATTAAGAAGTTCCCAAAATTGTGAGGAACCGGCGAAGGTCAGCAGCATATAAACATTGGGTTGTACGTAAATCTGCCGGATTATATTCAATAATTGGAAGTTAGAATATCTTGCATTGAAAAATCCAAATTGCAATAAGATTGAGAAGATTAAACTAAAAAACATTAAAACTTTTAAACACACGTCACGACTTGGAAACATGCCTGCAAAACTAAATTATATATTTTTTCAATTTTATAATTTTTATTTTATTAATGTTTAGTTTGACCAATTGACCAGAAAATGCCCTTTTCTTAAAAAAAATTACAAAAATGGACCTTTTCTTTTTTCAAAAATGACGGGAATGGTCAATTTTTACAAAAACGCACTGAGCTGGCGTCGTTTTTAGGGGAAACACAAAAAAGTGCGTCTAGCTCAGAGCTTTTTTTGCTGATGTCAAGTAAAATGCGTTGACGTGGAAGCGTTTTTGTAAACAGCATCCACATGGGTGTGCTTTTGCCTATGTTTTCCCATGCCATTTAGGGTTTTTTTAATTTTTAATTATTTAGGGTTAGGGTTAGGGCTAGGGTTTAGGCTTTTTTATTTTTTAAGTATCTAGGTTTAGAATTTTCATTATTTTTTGGGGTTTAGGGGGTCTGAGAAAAATAAATTGTACGGGATGGATTCTAAAAAAATAGTTTTGAAGGGATGGGTTTTGAAGAAATATTTTTGACTAGATGGGTTGAGTTTTGTAGAGAAAAAACGTTTTAAGTATGATGCACAGTCAGCAAAAGTACTGAAAACACTTCCAACTGGATGCCCTTTTTAGTACTGTTGCTTCTAAGAAAATAAATTTGATGAGATAATTCTGAAAAATATCCCGGGATCTTGAGATGAGGCTTGTGAAAAATGCCCCGAATAGTGGGAGTTGAGGTTTGTACAGGAAAAACGCTCTAAGCAGGATGCACTGTTAACAAAAGTATTGAAAACTCTTCCAGCTAGACACCCTTTTCAGTACTGCTTCTGATAGTGTATCCTGCTTAGAGTGTTTTTCCTTTACAAATTTCAACCCTCACTATACGGGGTATTTTACAGAAAGGAGTGGCATGCATTCCCTTAGGCTATAAATGACCCATATTTCAGCCTCTGATGGCAGAAGTTGGAGCAATAGAAATATTTGAAGAAGTTCAGAAGAATAGAAGTTCAAAAGAATTGAAGTTGGGGTTGAAGGTATAAGTTGATTTTTTGTGTTAATATTTATATGAAGTATTATATTTATTGCATAATTTTTTGATTTTTCGTGTTTTGAATTTCTCTTGAAAGATAAATTGGTGGAAAATGAGTGGATGAGTTAATGCTATTATTTATTACGACGGTGAGGTTTGTGACACCAAGAATGGCGTGACTTTTTTATCAGAGAACACAACGTGACTTGCTTTTAACCAGAACATAGAGTTGATAGAACTTCGTAAAAGAATTAGGCGAAAAATCTTTAGATCTTTTGCAATGAGAGTTTCGTCTATTAAGTATCGATTTTGTGTTTCAGTTGATCCCATGAGATATGACTCATTTGATATCAAAGGTGCTCGGGGCTTAGAGGTGATAGTGTAGACGCACCTTAAAAGTGGATCATTGTTTCTTGAGTTATATGTGGAATTGTCAAGAATGGATGAAGGACTTGCGACTTCAACATCTCTTCCCTTCTGAGAGGTGAGAATGGTTGAAAATATCGATAGTACAACCAATCTATTAGAAAGTTCCCATTATGATATCCAGGGATCATCAATGGGAAGACACTCATCCATCTCAGCCTTATATTTCAGTTGTGGGAGGCAGAACATCGAACTATTGGGTTTTGGTGGTAGAACAAAATACATGACACTTACATGACACTCAGTTAGTGGATGGGACATGTATCTCGGTGGGTCGATGTTCGACGTTGGGAATACTTACTAGGGAATGACATCATCTTTTAGTGGTTAAAAATTGACATATGATTTTGGACGTTTCGAAACGTACACGAGAAGGGATGATTTACTCCATACGACATCCACCGGTGAGGGGACCTCCAACATGGCATATGTTAGTGGGTTGGTGAATAAAGATGATAATGAATCCGATTTGGATCCACCCCGATATCCTGATGCCAACAGTTCAGAAGTTGGATTATTTTCTGAACGGGAGCCTACCCCAACTGAACCTGAAGACGGTGAAGGGGGTGATGAAGATGATGAAGAAGAAGATCTACTATTCACGTCGTACTCGTCGCTAGCCCACATACATAATGTCGATCTTCCGGTAGAGGATGCGTTGGAGTTTGCAGACTTGCCACATAGGAGGCCTGGCCACAGAAGTGTATTGTTGGATTCGGTTGATTTGGAAGTAGGTCCCTAGTAAAGATGGTTTTCTCACAACATTGAAGCGATACAACATCAAGAACAGGGTTAACTTTCACATTATTAAATCCAAATTTGAGAAGTTTGAGGGGAAGTGTGTAGTGCGAGACGACAGTTACTCATGGAAAATTATGGCTTCTGTTAGGAAGAAGATGGGGTTATGGACAATTAAAAAGATCACCAGTACGCATACATGTACTGCCTTTGGTACATTATTATTAGGTTTTGAGGGTTTTATTTAGGGTTTAAGGTTATTTCCAATTAATTTGATGTACTCGTGAGGTTGCAGATGTTTCACGAGATCATCCGAAGCTGGTTTTAGATATGATTGTGAGCATAATACTACCCATGGTGAAAGTTGATTCGAGGACTACTGTGTCTATTTTTATTGCCAATATTCGTAGCTAATTCAACTACACGTCTTTGTACCACAAGGCGTGGATAACTAAATAGAAGGCCTTAGACAAGATGAAAAGTGGATAGGACGCGCTATACAACGAGGTATGGTAGTGGTGTTAAGTGCTGGAGAGGTACGTAACTGGTTGCATAACAGATCTTAAAACGAGTCCTGTATACTACAATAATCGTTTGCTCGGTGGGTGTCGAGTGTTCAAGCATCTATTTTGGACATTCAAGCAGTGCCAAAATGCATTCCAGTACTACAAGTCGTTGGTACAAATAGATGGTACCTTCATGTATGGTAGATATACCCATCGATTATTGTTGGCTATGGCACAGGAAGGTAATCAGAGGATCTTTCCAATTGCGTTTGCAATAACACCGGGGAAGAAAACATACGACTAGGATTTCTTTTTGTATAAGTTGAGGTGGCATGTTTGCCCCTAACCTGATATATGTGTCATCTTGGACCGGGGAGCTGGAACACTATCCGCAATTGAATGATAGGGAAGCCTCTGGGATTGCATACACCATCGATAGTACCTAAGGCACATTACATCCAACTATTACCAGTAGTATCGGTCTACCATTAAGCAATGACAAGTGATAAACATGGGCATCTGATTATCACCAGTATTATCTTGTTTGTAATGAAAGACCATTTTAATGAAATGTTGGAAATGTTGTGGTCAACTAACTCGGCAGGGGTAGCATACCTCGAAAACATACCATTCGAACAGTGGGCATAGGCATATGACGACGGGCTATGATATGGTGACATGACATCGAACCTGGTGGAATACATCAATTTTGTTTTAAAGGGAACACGTCATTTGCTGATAACTGCAGTTGTAAAAGAGATATACTTCCATTTGGCAGAACTATTCCCAAAGCGAGCGACGAGTTATGCTGGGCAATTGCAAGGAGGCCATGTATGGTGCCTAACGGTAGTGGAAGAAATTAATAATGGTAAGGCACGAGCAAACTGCATGCATGGAGTTTGTCACTAGCGCAACGACCTATGGTTTTAGGTGACGGAGTTCGATTGGTCAGAGCAAGGTAATGCCGGAGGGTGTGCCGGTTACACTTGAGAAATAGGACTTGCGACTGTGGGATATTTGAAGTACTTCGTTTTCCATGCACTCATGTAATTGTAGATTGTATGAATCTCTATTTGGATCCCATGAGCTTTGTGACGAAGTGTACAAATTAGAAAACTCGTATAATGTGTGGAGACACGTATTCCCATCGGTCCCAGATGAACGTAAGTGGCCACCTGTATCGCTTTCTTTCTCCATTTAAGTTGTTACCTGATACAGATTTATGTCGCAAACCAAAAGGTTGACTGTGCTCGACCTGAATATGCAACAACATGGATATTTGGGAGCTCTCAAACCAACAGAGGTTATACAGATAGTGTAGGAGCCCAGGTCATACAATGCCGTCTTGTCCACATTGAAGTTAAATATTATAATATGTCTTCATGGGAATTGTTAGCCATTGTTAATCCAAAATCAATTTAATATTTGTTCATGTGAATTTTCAAGAAAAACATTTGATATTTCTGTTCAAATCAAATCATATTGCAATGCTATGTGAAAAAATTGAAGGTAAATTCGAATTTTGATTAGGGTTTAATGGATAGCTAAATTAGATAGTGTACAAAAAAAGATTCAAAAGAACTTATATTAATTAGTGCATATGCCAGTAAAAATCTATGCTACATTGGGGTGGTCGACAGTTGCATGTTGGATTCTATCTAGGTTCAGCTTCCAGCCGAGGTTGTGGTTGTCGGGGTTCGCCTTCGATCATGAAGATCCTTGAATTCGTGCAACCTCCGGTTTAGACCTAGGTGGCTGGGAAGATGATCCACCCTTATAGAACAAAGATGCTGGAAGTGTTTGTGTCACCTACGACGAATGAGCTTAACTATGTTGAGTTCCATAATCCGATGGGATAATGAGTGGACTCCCCGTTGATGCCTCATGCATAGATGACCTATACATTGTCGTATGCGTCACCATCATCAGGAAATGAGATGGCCTACTAAATGTAAGACCCCTAATTTGTATCCATCGCCAAAATAGGATTTTAGAGCATTACCGAATAACCAAAATCTAAATCATTCATTTCTAAAGATTTCAAAAATCATAATATAATTCATGATTAACATGCATAGAGTCCCTTATTCAAGCCTTTGAGGGAATAAAAACACTTTAGAAACGATTTAGGACTAAATCAGGAGCATTTGAAAATTTTAGGAAAAAGTTAAAAAAATTCAACTGCAGAAGTCACACCGTCGTGTGGCCAGGCCGTGTGACTCACACGGCCAAGTCACACGCCCATGTGTCTCACTATGTGGGCATTTGAAGAAGGGACACACGACCGTGTCCCAGCCCCTGTCCATGTCCGTGCCCATGTAACACACTGACTTGGGTCACACAGCCAAGCCACACACCCATGTGCCAGGCCGTGTAACCCTTGAAAATGGCCATGCACGCCCATGTGCTAGCCGTGTGTCTCACATAGCCAAGTCACACCCTCGTATGTCTAGCTACGTGGGCCTAAAATGTGCCTCAAATAACAAGTTTACTATTTCCTACTTGCTTGGGCATTAAGCAACTCAAAAACTATTTGTTTAACTTGTTCAAAACACAATAAAATACACTAAAAACATGCCAAAATGATCATCCTAGGTGCCTAACCAATGTACCCTCATTGGTACCATATTTATATCATTAAAACATATCATCAATACATTATTCAAATCAAAGTTTTTAACATGCCAAAATCCATCAATTTGGCCTAAGTCATATCTACCCAGAACATCACTTAAATTCACAAACACCTAACACATCTTAGGTTCAAAACAACATGCCAAATTATGGCTTCAAACACGCCATATGATTATATTCATACCAAACAACATTATATTCAAACTCAAGTACATACCATATACCAAATTCATTAAAAACACAAACGCATCTTAGGTACATGTCATTACAAAAGATAAACATCACCACATTTAAGATCGGGAACGTTGTTGGATGCTGAATCAGTGATTAAAAGAGAAGTACCTAACCTGCGCACGGAAAACAAAACCGTACGCTGAGTAAAACTCAGTCATATTTCTATAATTCAAACAATTAAAGACATAATAATACATGAATGCTCAACTTAAATTTTTAATCACATTATCAACTAAGCATAACACTACAAGATATCATCATTTCAATTTCATACATATTAATGCATCATACCATATTGCATTCAGTTTTTCACATGATTTCATACTTGATTTGGCTTAAACAATTATCTCAATTCCCATCATTTGCTATATAAATAGCTTTCCATATATCAATCAACATTTCATTTATACAATGGCACAACTCATTCCACATTCAATTCATGAGTACATAACTCATATATTTCTTTTGTTCACAACATATTTTACATATAATTTTTCAATCTATTATCTCATTTCAATTTCACATACCATGCCATCCCAATATCAATATAGAACTTTAGTATTTATTTACCCCTATTAACACGACTCGAACTCAGACGGAGACACGAATCCAACCAACACACTAGTTTGGCATCCAGTTCCTCATTTGATAAATCCGAAGTAATAACTGCACCCAGCGCTATATAAATTGATACCCAGTGTCTCATCGGTTAAATCGAAGCAAATTGGCATCCAGTGCCTCACTGACTCAAAGTCAAAGAAATCCCTGAACTCTTTCTATCCTATGGCATGCCATCTATATCTGACTTAGTTCGATACAATTAATAGTGTTTCATATCACTTTTCAAATACAACTAATATTCAATTCTCATATTTGTACATTATCACAATTACGCATATATTCATTTCAAATATCCAATTACTCAATACATTCATATCATATGCGAAATCAATCCCATTCAGTAACTATACATTCAATTCAATTATAAAACACATTAATTCTTACCTCCAATGCTTACCATATGTAATAATTTGAATACAATAATTTACAACTTAGTTTGAATTATAGAAACACAAATCGTGGATTCCGAGTTATTCGACGCCGATTTTATCCTTTCCCTTTTTAGTCGAGGATTCTGGTACGACGTTAGCTACGTAATTAAAATAATTAAAATACATCAATATAACACAAATCAATTTCACATTGAATATTTCAATTTTTACTCAATATTTGCTTAAATTCTAATTTAGTCCTTAAACTAAAACTAATTTTTATTTTTTATAATTAACTCTATATTTTTATACTAATTCCACTTTAAGCATAATTTAGCACCTTATTTTCAATTAAACCCCTAAATTTTTAATTTTTCACAATTTAGTCCCTATTGGTCAAAATTTACAATTTGTTCTACAATATAATCTTTTTTCATTTCTAACTTAAAAATCTATCAATTTAATCTTTAATTCTAAAACTATTTAAAATAA